>ML337725.1:10053-35452 GCA_005239505.1 Nicotiana paniculata
AGGGGGGGGGGGGTGATTTGTGTGGTGTCCAATTTTCGAGTATTGTATAGAAGAACCTGGTTCTTCTTGGTGTTCCAACTTCTAATAGTTTGCAGAATAATAAATGCAGTAAAGTAAAAATTCAGAGATTTTATATGGAAAACACCCGACTCAAAAGGTGAAAAACCACGAACTACTCCTCAGTAGGATTTTCTCAAACTCTTCACTACAACTCTGAGCCAAACAACATTTACAAAATAAACTCTTTTGTAAACCTACGACTAACTCTAATCCCTTGTAGCAAATTAGCCCCTACCTAATTGCGACAAGCTTCAAGTTAACTCTAACTTGAACAATGTGTAGCTATTACAATTGCTTCTAATAAAGCTGAAAGATACAATATTAAATCACCTACTACAACCAACTAGACTCGAAAGACAAACTGATGAAACTGGTTCTTCTAGCTGGTCAGTAGCCTTTGTATCGCACAATGATTCTGCTTGCAAAATTTCTCTTGTAATTTTCCCTTCAGTTCTTGCTTCAGTTCTGTCTGTGTGCGAATGATTCTTCAGTAGGAATACTTCAACATTATATAGCGCCAGAAGTCAAGATGTTCTTGTTTTGTTCTAATGCAACTCTTCCTTGGTGGAAGAGTTTGTGTTTATCTCAACTTCCTTCCTTTATTTCTGTCCTTCCTAAACTCGAATTCTAACCCCTTATCAATTTGCAACCTTTTCGCATTAGGAGACAACCTCTTAGTTCATGGATAATTCACAGACCACGTTTATCTCCTGTGCATGTACGGTTCTTGTGCCAATTGGTTCGTTCGAGATGTTTACCCTGAAGGACCTGGTTTAACTGGTAGGCATTTGTCAATCTTAAAAACCGTGCAGTCACTTGGGTCAATAAATTCCCTCTTTTTGATGATGACAAACTTTGTGCTCAACCCTGTATAAATTTCAAACACTTTGGATGGTTTTAAGCATTTATCATGGAGAAACCATGTTCATTAGGTTATAAATATCACAACTTTTGAAATTTAAAAAGCACATATCATATCTTCCCTCTTTTAGCATCATCGAAAAGTTGCAAAATAATAAACTCACCAGAGTTGTTAACAATTACTCATGGCCATTGAGGCAACTGCAGGTGCAAACATGATTAATCATCAAAAGAAACCAATAAATGTAAGCTATCTAAGAAACTGAGATAATTCAATAATAAAAACAACAGAATCCATTGATTAGTACGCAAGTCAAGCACCATACAAAAAAACTAAAGCAGTCACTACCATGAGCAAAAATAACAAAAACAGAAACAGAACAACTGGACAAAGAGGGGTTTTGGCTTACCAAGCCTAATCTACAAAAATAGGGCTACAGCAAGCAAAGCAAGCTTTCCCCCTTCATTTGTTGTGGGTCGCGCCTCACCGCAGGTACTGCAGACACACCATCCCTTGAAGTAAGTAAAGGGCGCAAAGATGCAGATTTGACCCGCACCCTCTTTCTTTTTCTTTAAATAAAGAAAGTGGTGGCTAGATTCTGTGAGAGGAGGATCAAAAGACTGATTCTCGATCATAGACTCAAAGTTCTCATAAACACAACAACCCAGCTGAAACAACATAATATTGTTCTGCGGGGCAACAACAACAGCCCCATCCAACCACACATGGGAAGCATCTCGCACCATATCCGTAGCACCATATCAATTCCTCAAATTCCTGATTCATAGCAAGCGCTCCGCGACGCATAAGATTGAGTAGGAATAAACCTAGGCATAAGCCTCAAAGGAATCGAATCGCACGATGAGTAAATCAAGAAGGGAAGTACTCCTAACAGCCCCGTAGCCTCTCGAAGATAAGTACAGACGTCTCCGTACCGATCCGCAAGACTCTACTAGACTTGCTCACGACTCGTGAGACCTAAGGGAACCTAGCGCTCTGATACCATGTTGTCACGATCCAAAATCTACTAAGGTCGTGATGGCGCCGGACGCCACCGTCAGGCAAGCCAATTGTTAATTAGTTGAGATAAATTCTTGTTTTAACATTTATGAAAAACATTTCCTTTCACTTTATTACATAGTAACTAAATAAAAGTCCGTTAAGTAAATACAATGGTTTAAATATTCCGTTTTAGCAATTATATCCCAAACACACCCCAGAACCCGGTGTCACGAGTACATGAGCAATTTCTAAGAATTTATAAAATCATCACAAAGCTTGTCCGAAATACAAATTGGAAAAGGAATTTAAAATGAAATAAATACAGTACGAGGGATACCCTGTCAGCTGCGGATCGCCTCCGGATGGTGCAGCTCCCTTAAGTCTCCAAACCAGCCATGTCATTATAAAAATGCACAGCAAGTGTAGCATGAGTACAAAAACAACGTGTACTCAGTAAGTCGCCCGCCTAACCTCAGAGAGGTAGTGACGATGGGTCGAATTAGACACTCACTAAGGTCCAACAAATTAATTTAACAGCATATGATGAACACAGAATGCATGTAAAGGTAGTAAAGCAGCAAATATATAAGGCACTGAAATCGAAGTAAATACTGGAAGTAAACAAACTTACCACTTTCTCTTTCTTTCCCCCCAAATATCTTAAATAAAAAATTACTTCTTTATTTTTCCCCAAATATCTTATCACTTCAAAATCCAAGAAAAGCATTTAACAATTTAGCATGCGCATACGGGATAAGGACAACCGGCCTGAGCCATCATAATAATCATCTCTGTGCACTGCCGAGGGTCGAACGACTCGTACCATAAGTGCACATTTCAATAAAATAATCATATCTATGCACTGCAGAGGGTCGAACAGCCTGAACCATAAGTGCATTTTAAATCCACTGTGGCGTACGACCCGCTCCCATGAGAGTGGGGGAAATAACACCCCGCTCGCGGAATGTAAATTGTGAAGCGGTCACATGCAGTCATGCACAATCAACAGTCCACCCCGAATACGTCGGAAAAATAAATACTCAAGTAAATAACAGATTTCTCTTTTAAAAAAACACAAAATAGTGTTTAAATTTTTTCTCGAAATTCATTTGCCAAGTCTAATAATATTCAATAATATCACCTTATCAAGTATAAAATTATCCACGGAGGAAATCAATTCTCTTTCCAGCTGATTAAGAAAATGAACTCTAGTCTTCTTAGATATTAAATTACGATTTCGATTATATTAGCAGTGTAATATTACATGCAGGATCACAGGTACAACAGGTAAGGCATGCTAGTGGGTCCTAGACTACCCGAACATGGCATAATAGTAGCTACGCACGGACTCCCGTCACCTCGTGCGTACATAGCCCCCGTTGATAGTAGTACATACTTAACGAATTCACCTAGGGGACAATTCCCCCTCACAAAGATAGAAAGGAGACTTACCTCGCTCCGAAGTCCCATAACCGGCTTCCAAGCCCTTCCGACGACTCCAACGGACACACATCGCCCCAAAACTATCCAAATAACGACAAACCAATGAAGATATACTCTAATATTTGCAACAATTCCAAATTATATAATTTCCCAACCCCGCTCAGTGAATTGACCAAAATGCCCTCAGGCCCACGTGCCCGGAATCCAAAATTTCTCGAAGACATATTCTACCCATAGCTCTACTAGATCAAATATACAATTTACTCTAAATTCCATGCTCAAATTCGTGGTAGAAATCCAAAATACCATTTCTAGGTTTTCTTCAATATTTTCCAATTTTTTCCACAATTTTCATGTATAATTGCATGCAATAACCTTGTATTTAACTTAGAAACATGAAGGAATTACTTACCTTGTGATCCTTGACGAAAACCCTCTCTTGAAGCTTCTCAAAAATCGTCCAAACCAAAAGAAATGGAAGGAAATGACCAACAATCTTGGTTTTAAAACATTCTTCCCAGGCCATTTCCGCACCTGTGATCCAACTCTCGCACCTGCGATTCCGCAGGTGCGACCAAACCTCCGCACCTGCGACTTTCCTCAGCTCAAGCCAACTTCGCACCTGCGCCCCACAGCCTGCATCGGCGACTTCGCAGGTGCAGAAATATCATCGCACCTACGCTCCCAGCCAGACCACCACTTCTTCGCACCTGCGGCGCCATAGCCGCACCTGCAGCCCAAGCCTTGCAGGTGTGGTCACACCAGATGACAACAATTCTAGCCATCTTCAAACTTCAAATATTGATCCGTTAATCATCCGAAATCTACCTGAGGCCCCCGGGACCCCTTCCAATTATATCAACCTGTTCCAAAACATAATGCAGAGTTGCTCGAGGCCTCAAATCACATCAAACAACATCAGAACCACGAATCGCACCCAAATCCCAACTTTATGAACTTAGAAATTTCCAACTTCTACATCAGATGCCGAAACCTATCAAATCACGTATGATTGACCCCAAATTTTGCACACAAGTCATATTTGACATTACAGACCCGCTCCAACTTCCGTAATCGCACTCCGAACCCAATATCAAAATTTTCACTTCCGGCCGGATTTCTTCAAAACCTTCAAATTTCTATCATTAGCCAAATGACTTCAAAATGACCTACGGAAATCCGAATTCACTTCCGATCGCACTCCCAACTCCAGAATCACCATACAAAGGTATTCCCAGACTCAGAATCCCAAACGGACATCAATATCACTGAAATGCGCTTCAAGCCAAACTTAGGAAATTCCTTCAAAAATACTAACTTCCACAATATACGCCGAAATGCTCCCGGTTTATCCAAAACCCGATATGGACATATGCCCAAGTCCGAAATCATCATACGAACCTGCAGGAACCTTCAAATCCTGATTCAGAGGTCATTTACTCAATATTCCAATCTTAGTCCATTTCTCCAACTTAAGGCTTCTAAAATCAGAATTTTCTTTCCAAATCAACTCTAAACTTCCCGAAATTCACTTCTGACCACACCTACAAGTCATAATACCTAAAATGGAGCTGCTCACGACTTCAAACTGCTGAACGACACGCTAGATCTCAAAATGATTGGTCGGGTCATTATAGTTTCTACCCTTTACTATTTATAACATGCATAACTACCCTTTTCCCCTTTGCACTATCCATCCCCAATAGTTGTTTACAAATAATTATTACAGGCCATTTGCATGAATTACACAACTGAATAAAGAAAAAGAAGAAGTTATACTATAGGGAGCCTACTGATAGGCCCAGAATCTCCAGAATGCCTCATTGCCATTCTATTCACAACCTTTCAGATGATCCAGGTGTGTCAGAGTTCCCTAAGGATCTAAAAGGATCCCAGGCAGTGCTCACACCTAGATTTCATATCCAAGATGGAGTAAGTGCAGTGTGGAAAGGCCAGCTCTTGTGTCAAAGTTCAGAGGGAGATCAAAGGTCCCAAGGCAATGCTCACACAAGAGGGGCATAACCTCATGTCTAAGAGTATAATGGAAGTGATCATAGTTTTGAAAGAGTTGAGTTGGAAAACAGCTTGAAAATGAGTAGTTTAAAATAAGTTTTGGAGAACAGGGGATTTTGCTTTTAGTGAAAACAATTTGAAAGAAAGGGATTAGGATAATCAACAACTCAGAACCACATCAGCATGCATAGTACAAAGAAGCCGTCACAAATAGGGAATAAGGGATTGGGGACAAGTGGGATGCTCATGAAGAAGATTTGCATACAAGTGACTACTAGCGAAACACTAAGGTATCACAGAACTTTAACAACCACAAAACAATTTTCATAAAGATGTTCAGTCCAGATACTAACAAAATCAGATTGAAGGGGTGTGCTAAGGGAGATAACATGCTGAATCTTAGGGAGGATAAGACAGATTAACAATCATACTTGTCACGCCCAAAATCTATTAAGGTCGTGATGGCGCCGGACCCCATCGTCAGGCAAGCCAATCATTAATTTGTTGAAATAAATTTCTGTTTTAACATTTTTCAAATCATTACCTTTAACTTACATAATAACTAAAAAAAATCCGTTAAGTAAATAGGACAATTTAATATTCCATTTTTATAAAATACATCCCATACACATCCGAGAACCCGGTGTCACAAGTGCATGAGCGAATTCTAAGAATTTTACAAATACTACAAAGCTTGTCCGAAATACAAATTGGACAAGGAAATTTAAAACGAAAATAAATACAATATGAGGGAGACTCTGTCAACAGCGGATCGCCTCCGGATGATGCAGCTCGCCTAAGTCTCTAAACCAGCCACATCGCTATGGAAGTACCTGCAATAAAAATGCACAACAAGGGTAACATGAGTACGAAAACAACTTATACTCAGTAAGTATCCCGCCTAACCTCAGAGAGGTAGTGACGAGAGGTCGACTTGATACTCACTAAGGTTCAACAAAATAATTTAACAAGATATGATATCAGTAATAGGCACACGAGGATGATAAGAACAGTAAACATTAAAGATAACTGTAGCTCAATAAATACTGAAAGTAAATAAACAATTACTACCTCGTTTTCCCCCAATATCATAAATAAACAGTTACTTCTTCATTTCCCGCCAAGTATCTTAAATAAACAATCCATGAAATCATTAACAATTTAACATGCGCATACGGGATAAGGACAACCGGCCTGAGTCATCATAATAATCATATCTGTGCACTGCTGAGGGTCGAATGGCCCGAACCATAATTTCATCTTTCAATCTCGCCGCGGCGTACGAACCGCTCACATGAGAGTGGGGGAAATAACACTCCGCTCACAGAATATAAATTGCGAAGCGGTCACATGCAGTCATGCACAATCAACAGTCCACCCCGACTACATCGGGAAAACAAATACTCAAGTAGATGACAAATTTCTCTTTTAAGAAGTCACAAAAATAGTATTTAAATCTTTTCTCGAAATTTATTTGGCAAGTTTTATAATGTTCAATCATATAACATTATCAGGAATACAATTATCCACGGAGGAGTCAATTCTCTTTCTAAATGATTAAGAAAGGTACAATCTAGCCTTCATAGGAAAAAAACTACAAATTCAATAGCATTATTAGTCTAATATTATGGGCAGGATCACATGTACAACACGTAAGGCATGCTAGGGGGTCCTAGACTACCCGGACATGGCATAATAGTAGCTACGCACGGACTCTCTTCACTTCGTGCATACGTAGACCCCACAAATAGTAGCACATATTTAATTAGTTCACCTAGGGGGACAATTCCCCCTCACAAAGTTAGGAAGGAGACTTACCTCGCTCCGAAATTCCATAACCGGCTTCCAAGCCCTTCTGACGATTCCAATGGACACACAACGCCCCAAAACTATCCAAATAACGACAACCAATGAAAGTATACTCTAATATTTGTTAACAATTCAGATTATATAAACTCCCATCTCCGCTTAATGAATTGACCAAAATGCCCTCGGGCTCACGTGCCCGAAATTCAAAATTTCTCGAAGATATACCCTACCCATAGTCTTACTAACTCAAATATACAATTTACTCAAACATTCATGCTCAATTCGTGGCTAAAGTCCAAATTACCAAATTTTCTAGGTTTTCTTCCAAAAATCCCATTTCCCTAAAAATTTCCATGTTCAATTCATGTAAAATCCTTGTATCTAACTCAAAAATGGGAGGAATTTACTTACCTTGTAATGCATGATGAAAATCCCCCCTGTGAAGCCTTACAAAATCACCCATGCCAAGTGAAAAATGAAGAAATGGCGAAGAAATCCCGGTTTTAAAACGTTTTGTCCAGGCCAATTTTCGCACCTGCGATCCAGATCTCGCACCTGCGCTTCCGCAGGTGCGACCATACTTCCGCACCTGCGCCTTCCTCAGCCCCAGCGAAACTTCGCACCTGCGCCATTCTGTCCGCATCTGCGCCTTTGCAGGTGCGGAAAATACATCGCACCTGCGCTCCTAGCCAAGCCACCAAAACCTCGCACCTGCGGCGCCAAAGCCGCACCTGCGACCAAAGCCTCGCAAGTGCGGTCACACCAGCTGACAACAACCTCAACCTTCTTCAAACTCCAAACTTGATCCGTTAACCACCCGGAATCCACCCGAGGTCCCCGGGACCCCGTCCAATTACACCAACCTGTTCCAAAACAAAATGCGTACTTGCTCGAGGCCTCAAATCACATCAAACAACGCCGAAATCACGAATTGCACTAAAACTCAAACTTTATGAACTTTGAAATTTCAAACTTCCACATCTGATGCCGAGACCTATCAAATCACGTCCGATTGACTCCAAATTTTGCACACAAGTCATATTTGACATTACGGACCTGATCCAACTTCCGAAATCGTATTCCGACCCCGATATCAAAATTTCCCTCTTCCAGTCGGATTTCTCAAAAACCTTCAAATTTCTATCTTTAGCCAAATGACTTCAAAATGACCTACGGACATTCGAATTCACTTCCGATCGCGCCCCCAACTCCAGAATCACCATACAAAACTATTCCCAGACTCGGAATCCCAAACAGACATTATAACACTGAAATGCCTTACAGCCCAAACTTATGAAAGTCTTCTAAAATGCTATCTTCCATAATATGCGCCGAAACGCTCTCAGGTTATCCAAAGCCCGATCCGGACATATGCCCAAATCCGAAATCATCATACGAACTTGCTGGAACCTTCAAATCCTGATTCGGAGGTCGTTTACTCAAAATTCCAATCTTAGTCCATTTTTCCAACTTAAGGCTTCTGAAATGAGAATTTTCCTTCCAATTTGATTCCGAACTTCCCAAAATTAAATTCCGACCACACCTACAAGTCATAACACCTGAAACAGAGCTGCTCATGACCTCAAACCACTGAACGATGCACTAGAGCTCAAAACGACCGGTCGGGTCGTTACATTCTTCCCCACTTAAATAGACGTTCGTCCTCGAACTTGATAAGAACTGCTCTGGAGTTATCTGAAATCACTGTTTAACACCTCGTGCACCTGCCCG
This sequence comes from Nicotiana paniculata, assembly GCA_005239505.1. Classification (NCBI taxonomy): domain Eukaryota; kingdom Viridiplantae; phylum Streptophyta; class Magnoliopsida; order Solanales; family Solanaceae; genus Nicotiana; species Nicotiana paniculata. The sequence continues at coordinate 18,974 of ML337725.1, forward strand.
TTCTACCACAACCCAATTGAGTACATTAGCTTGATCAAATCTGAAGATTTGTTCTTTTATCCACATAATAAGCTCAAAATCCAGTTCCAACACCTGAAATTTCTCTGCCAGGCCTAGTTCCAATATATAAACACCGTATAAACTACCACACGATATACCAAAACATGACTGCATACCCATGCTGAATTAGCACCATGCACTGCATAATTCATCATTTGACCACAATGACACTCCCTGAACCTTAATAGCCAAAATTCCACAAATTTGATGCTCCCAATGCACCTCATGATATATATATATACATCCTGCTATATGTTGGCGATACCACCACAATGAAGGAGATGCGTAGAAATTTCTAACCAATTGCCGAGTTAACAAATCATTGAATATCTCCTCTTGACTAGAATCATCACCTCATTATGAACCGAATAATGGTATTTGTCCTTTAATATACTTCACAAAATCTTATCGCGCTGATCCTTGGTCCAATAATCTCGTCTCACCCAATATGAACTGCTCAGAAAACAAACCACCCCAAACATGACCAACAGTCTCATATTATACCACAACGTGCCAATAGGCCATAACCCAAACATGATACATAAAGAAATGACTCAGGAAAAGACTACTCAACTCACGCAACTTATTATGAACTCTTCTCAGAAAATAGAAAGTAAAACACAAGAAAAATAAATATAGGAACCTTACTCATCATCACACTGTTGCGGCGTGCAACCCGATCCAAATAACATACCCGTGGCGACGTGCCACCCGATCCACACATAAAATTCACATAAGGAAATATACACGGAGATGAATTGCTCACTATTACAAATTACTGAATATCGGTCACAAGCACGCTAAGTGCATAATACCATCCTGGGTAGACTGATAAAGCCATATGCTACAAAACTCGAGCATAACTGAGGTGCGATATATATATAAACTGGATATCAAGAGTTATCCTGCTCACATAACGTCATCACTACGCTGAATCTCAACACATAAGAAATTATCAAGCCGTTTCACAACTCACACGACACAATCATAATATCACATGAATTTGATGAATACGGAACAACATCTAGTATTCCAACACCCCTCCTTGAGGAGCGCTATATGAAATGAATACATCTGTCTCACATGAAGCCCATAATCCTGCTTAAACCCATTCACACACTTCAAGCTAATTCTGCTTGCACTGAACTAGGCTAATAGCTTGACCTGGGTCCATAATAACCCACTTCATCTCATAATACGCACGAACAACCATCATGGCCGGGACAAACACCCCACAATCCACAACCAAATGAACCAAACGCCTTCCAGGCATAAATTCTCGAATAAGAAACATTACACTTCTTTATACTTAGTCTAAATCTTCAATCCATTAAGTGACTACATGTCACACTCATACGATCATCCCGTGGTCACGCTCCCACGACCTTCCACACAAGGTAGCAAGTCTGCACATCTACCACTGGCCACACTAACGCTGTAGAACAAATCAAGAACCCATAACCAGGGTACAAAGCCTCTTTCACCGAATATCGATCTCAGGTGACACTGAAGATAACACCAGCTCACTCTGAACTTTCAAATCACTTTTTATTGCTCATCCGAGCTCATGACATCCTTTTCAACACCGAACCGCAATCTCGATTCTTACTCCCAGTTACACACTGTTTACTGCACCTAACATGCCAATATGAGATTGCGCAAGAATTCCATCATAACTCCTGAATCACTAATAGGGGAAACACCTCATCATATAGAAACCTCTTACTTACCTCAATTCAAGAGGACAATAACAACACTCAAGTGAATTCTCACAATCACCCAACATGCAAATCCTTAAGTAGTGGTCTGAACAACCATAAACCTTCAGAGATCCGCCTACACCTGGAAGGCCATAGCACTCGAATGCTCCCAAAGGAAATCTATTATGACAGCCGACAAGCCCCGCACATACCGGCCCAAACCACATGCATAATTTAATTACACTAACGAAACTGATCACTGCCGTAAATGTGCCATTTCAACCATGGTTAATCAACCTATCTTCTTTTAATCATCTTCAATTGCCTCAGGAATAATAGTAACTTCCTTCAACTCATAGCAGACTCAACCCTCACTCATCCCGAGTGTCCTTGATTCACGAGACCATGCTGCCTAAATCTCGCAACTCGTCTCATACCCTCCTGATAATCTTTCTACAACCCAGAGTCTATTTCTCTCATTCCTCCAATACTATCCTGCACACTGAAAGTAACATAGAACACTTCAATTATTTTCCCTTTCTCAGGAATTATACTGCAAAAGCTCGACTCTTAATCATACTGATGCCTGAAACCCCTAAACGCTGCATTCTTAACATTCGAATTCACTAGGACTCCTATTGAGAGTCATCCACTCTGACTGGCCCCGAACACAATCAACTCCAAGGCTCTTCTAGCACATGAACATCTTCTCACTGAAGTACATGACTGAGTCACTACCCTTACAACTCGCCTATGACTTAAGCATAAATTCTGAATCCTTCAAAGCCTAACCCTGGTCCGACAGGGCCAACTTTTTCACACATTCATCAAATCCCACGCACGATCACCATTTTAGTCCTTTCCCCTTAGCTGAAATAACTTGCCAATACGCCGACAATCCGCAACCCCATGATAACATAATCCTACAATCCAACTGCAGGTGGTGGGACTACCCCACTTAGCCCGAAGTTACTCCTTGCACCACTCTAGACCCTGCTGAGATCCTTTATCCTTTGTTAACATGATTTTACTTAACCAATCCCTCCAATTCTTCCGAATTCCCATGTACGCATTCCCTAAATACTCAAATTCTCTAGCATCATCCACACATTCTGCCTCCTACTGAATAGCCACTAGAATCCCTCACAGAAACTTGCCAACCACACAACTACTAACCTACTCACAAAAGATAACCCACCTGTGGAAATCACCAACTGACACCTTCCAACGACGTTGTACTGCACACTCTCTACAACATCAATACCCTATCATGCGCCCTTCTTCCTCTTCCAACTTTACTAGTCCGTCCGCTCCTCATGGACGTCTATTAAATGTGCTACAACATCTTCAAATTCACCGTCACATTGTGTCCTTCTTCATTCCTAAAAACTCATCCCTGTTGTATCCAACCTTCCGCCGAAATAACCCATATTTCAACTTAAGCTCGTAGACCTAATCTCCATCTACTAAAACTCTCAAACTTTCCCTCAAGGCAGGCAACTATCTTACCACTGAACTCCTGTGCTACGCTGCCACTCTCCCACTTGTTAATCTCATTCCTTTAAGCACTACCTGACCTCCTTTCCTTACGCCTGGCCTTTTAGAAATTTATCCGCCGCCTGACACTTCTCACATGTATTCCTTCATCGTATGCTGCCCAATTCAATATCATTCTTTGCATCTCTTACACCAGTAGATCACCGCGACTTCAAACTCTCCGAGGATCATCTTTCTCGAGCTGCCTTCATTAGAAATAACTATTCAGTCCTGAACCACCACGCACCACGATCTCTAACAACCACTTCTTCAATACTGCTTCACAACACTATGACCCAATGCAACCGAAGAAACCATAGCACCGACAAACTTAACACATTCCATTCGATCAATGACGACGATTTCACATTACAGGTGAATATCCCACCTCACTTGAAAAAACCAAGTCTTACTGCTTTATCAATCCAAAACCTGGCCATGTATAGTCCAAATGCCTTTCCTCTTCCAGAACTAAAATGCTGAAATCTCAAAATCACGCCCTGAGAAGACCTCCCTTCAAGCCATTCATCACCCCCAACATATGGGCAAACATTCTATCATCATATCAACACCGCGCGATAACCAATCATAAGCATCATCACTACCTGAGCATATCATTAAGGCTCTTAGAAACACAACTACTGAGTTGAAACAACACATTATCCTTCTGTAGGGCCACAACAACAGCCCCAACCAATTACACATGGAAAACATCTCGCACCATATTCGTAGCACCATTTCAATTCCCCAAATTCCCGATTCATAGCAAGCGCTTCGCGACGCGTAAGATTGAGTAGGAATAAGCATAGGCATAAGCCATAAAGGAATCAAATCGCACGATAAGGAACCAAGAAGAGAAGTACTCCTAACAGCCCTGTAGCCTCTCGAAGATAAGTACATACGTCTCCGTACCGATCCGCAAGACTCTACTAGACTTGCTCATGACTCGTGAGACCTAAGGGAACCTAGCGTTCTGATACCATATTTTCACGACCCAAAATCTATTAAGGTCGTGATGGCGCCAGACCCCATCGTCAGGCAAGCCAATCATTAATTTGTTGAAATAAATTCCTGTTTTAACATTTTTGAAATCGTTACCTTTAACTTATTACGTAATAACTAAACAAAAATCCGTTAAGTAAATACGACAGTTTAATGTTCCATAGTTATAAAATACATCCCATACACATCCCAAAACCCGTTGTCACAAGTGCATGAGCAAATTCTAAGAATTTCACAAATACTACAAAGCTTGTCCGAAATACAAATTGAACAAGGAAATTTAGAACGAAAATAAATACAATATGAGGGAGACTTTGTCAGCTGCGGATCTCCTCCGGATGATGCAACTCGCCTAAGTATCCAAACCAGCCACATCGCTATGAAAGTACCTGTGCAATTAAAATTCACAACAATGGTAGCACGAGTACGAAAATAACTTATACTCAGTATGTATCCCGCCTAACCTCAGAGAGGTAGTGACGAGAGGTCGACTTGACACTCACTAAGGTCCAAAAAAATAATTTAACAAGATATGATATCAGTAATAGGCATACGAGGATGATAAGAACAATAAACATTAAAGATAACTGTAACTCAATAAATACTGAAAGTAAATAAACAATTACTACCTCGTTTTCCCCCAAATATCTTAAATAAACAGTTACTTCTTCATTCCACCCCCCAAATATCTTAAATAAATAATCCATGAAATCATTAACAATTTAACATGCGCATAGGGGATAAGGACAACCGGCATGAGCCATCATAATAATCATATCTGTGCACTGCCGAGGGTCGAACGGCCCGAACCATAATTTCATCTTTCAATCTCACTGTGGCGTACGGCCCGCTCCCATGAGAGTGGAGGAAGTAACACTCTGCTCGCGGAATATAAATTGCGAAGCGGTCATATGCAGTCATGCACAATCAACAGTCCACCCCGACTACATCGGGAAAACAAATACTCAAGTAGATGACAAATTTCTCTTTCAAAAAGTCGTATTTAAATCTTTTCTCGAAATTAATTTGCCAAGTTTTATATTGTTCAATAATATAACCTTATCAGGAGTACAATTATCCACGGAGGAGTCAATTCTCTTTCTAAATGATTAAGAAAGGTACACTCTAGACTTCATAGGAAATAAATTATAAATTCAATAGCATTATCAGTCTAATATTATGGGCAGGATCACATGTACAACACGTAAGGCATGCTAGTGGGTCCTAGACTACCCGGACATGGCATAATAGTAGCTACGCACGGACTCTCGTCACTTCGTGCGTACGTAGCCCCCACAAATAGTAGCACATATTTAATTAGTTCACCTAGGGGGACAATTCCCCCCTCACAAAGTTAGGAAGGAGACTTACCTCGCTCCGAAATTCCATAACCGGCTTCCAAGACCTTCTGACGACTCCAATGGATGCACAACGCCCCAAAACTATCCAAATAACGACAACCAATGAAAATATACTCTAATATTTGTTAACAATTCAGATTATATAAACTCCCATCTCCACTTAATGAATTTGCCAAAATGCCCTCAGGCCCACGTGCCCGGAATCCGAAATTTCTCGAAGATATACCCTACTCATAGTCTTACTAACTCAAATATATAATTTACTCAAAAATTCATGCTCAATTCGTGGCTAAAGTCCAAATTACCAAATTTTCTAGGTTTTCTTCCAACAATCCCATTTCCCTAAAAATTTCCATGTTCAATTCATGTAAAATCCTTGTATCTAACTCAAAAATGGGAGGAATTTACTTACCTTGTAATGCATGATGAAAATCCCCCCTTTGAAGCCTTCCAAAATCGCCCATACCAAGTGAAAAATGAAGAAATGGCCAAGAAATCCCGGTTTTAAAACGTTCTGCTCAGGCCAATTTTCGCACCTGCGATCCAGATCTCGCACCTGCGCTTCCGCAGGTGCGACCATACTTCCGCACCTGCGCCTTCCTCATCCCAAGCAAAACTTCGCACCTGCGCCACTCTGTCTGCATCTGCTCCTTCGCAGGTGCGGAAAATACATCGCACCTGCGCTCCCAGCAAAGCCACCAAAACCTCACACCTGCGGCGCCAAAGCCTTGCAGGTGCGGTCACACCAGATGACAACAACCTCAGCCTTCTTCAAACTCCAAACTTGATCCGTTAACCACCCAGAATCCACCCGAGGCCTTCGGGACCCCGTCCAATTACGCCAACCTATTCCAAAACAAAATGCATACTTGCTCGAGGCCTCAAATCACATCAAACAACGCCGAAATCACGAATCGCACTAAAACTCAAACTTTATGAACTTTGAAATTTCAAACTTCCACATCCGATGCCGAGACCTATCAAATCACGTCCGATTGACCCAAAATTTTGCACACAAGTCATATTTGACATTACGGACCTGCTCCAACTGCCAAAATCGCATTCCTACCCCGATATCAAAATTTCCCCCTTCCGGTCGGATTTCTCAAAAACCTTCAAATTTCTATCTTTAGCCAAATGACTTCAAAATGACCTACAAACATCCGAATTCACTTCCGATCGCGCCCCAACTCCAGAATCACCATACAGAGCTATTCCCAGACTCGGAATCCCAAACGGACATCTATAACACTGAAACGCCTTACATCCCAAACTTATAAAATTCTTCTAAAATAATATCTTCCATAATATGCGCCGAAACGCTCTCAGGTTATCCAAAGCCCAATCCGGACATACGCCCAAATCCGAAATCATCATACGAACCTGTTGGAACCTTCAAATCCTAATTCAGAGGTCGTTTACTCAAAATTCCAATCTTAGTCCATTTTTCCAACTTAAGGCTTCTGAAATAAGAATTTTCTTTCCAATTTGACTCCGAACTTCCCGAAATTAAATTCTGACCACACCCACATGTCATAACACCTGAAACGGAGCTTCTCATGATCTCAAACCGTTGAACGATGCGCTAGAGCCCAAATCAACCGGTCAGGTCGTTACAATACTAGTAAAGTAAAAGTAGACATGCTAGTTACAGGGTACACAACAGAACCATAAGTAAAAGCATAGTATAATTTAGAAGGAATTGCAATATTAAAAGAGGCATGTTGTTTTTTATGCTTTAAGTTAAACTGAAAAACATACCAGTTAAATGAGCGAATAAGTGCGGAGTGAGGAGCAATAGAGTGAAGAACAGTAGAGTGCAGAGTAATAGAGTGTATAGTTGCTCAGTCTTGGCTTGCAGCCAATTGAGAATAGCAAGTAAACAACAAGAATAACAAGAGAGAATGTATATGTGTGTGAGAGAGTTCAGAACCGTGTTTTATTTGTCTTTGTTAATGAGAGAGTAGAGTATATATAGTTTTGAGAATAGGCAGAAATAAGGTAACCAGTAATAGTTCATCATAATTATAGAAATAAACTCTAATTAGAATCGAATTGTTATACGTACTCCCTTTAATTAAGGAGTCAATGTTCAACGGTAACAAACAATGATAAACAAGGAAATAAATGAATTGAGAAGTTGATTTTAACATATAAGTAGTAGTAAAAGTATAGATCATGTGATTAAGACTAAATACAGAATATCCTAATTAAGGAAAATGTATAAGAACTAATTGACAGCTGGTTTATTCATAGAAATAAGGCAAGAGATAATTCTTGAAATCAACAAGAAAATCTCGAGTGTGATTCAAAACACAGGGAATCAGTATCAATCAAGGAAATATCACACAAATAAGGAAATACTCAAAGTCCGGCAATCAGTATTACTCAAAGTAAAATATCACAATTTTAGGGAAGTACTCGAAAATCAGCAGAGAGTATGATGTGAAAAATCAATAAAGCACTAAACATACTTATTCCGAGATTCAAAATGCTAAAACAGTATCGAATTTGAACGGAATATCATATACTAAGCATAAATCAAAAATCCTAATCATGAAATTAAGGATTCATCCTAGAAAAATGCAAGTAATTAAAGGAACCATTTAGACAAGCATGGTTTAGGCATAGGCGATAAAGAATCAGAAACCCCAACAGTGATTATAGAGCAAGAAATCACAAGAACACATAGAATATACACGAAAGTACAGTAGCATGCTAGAACAGGTAAACAATACTGTAAAATAAACTCGGACTCACAGATTGAACCCAGAAATTTGGGGCTTTTAACAACAGAGGAATCGAACAAGGAAAAAGCTCAGATGATATTTTAACATGGTAAAAATCACAATATAATGCTAGGAAATTAGGAAAAGAACTGTTTTTTAAAAAAGGATCTTGAAACTCTAGTTTAAAAAGTGAAGAATCGTTTAGGAAACACTAAAGTCTTTAAGGGAAACATGAAAATAACTCATAATATGTATAGATCTGTTACAGATCTACAAGAATCGAGAGGTTTAAAGAACTAGGGTTTCTAAGAAAACCCAGAAAAGATAAGAAAGCCTTAAAAAGTTACTGGTTTTAACCCAAAGGCCATAGATCTTACTCGAACGGCCGGAGGTGGCTGGAAAATGGCATGAAGGACCATGGGTAGGAGTTTAACCGCTCCAGGTTCATCTGACGACCTCAGGGTAGTGTCACACCGGCGTGGGGTGAAGCAGAGGCTAGGAGATGATGAGAGGCCATGACTTCCGGCGAGGGAGGTGGTGGTTGAAGGAGAGACAAAGCTCAAAGAATGGGGGAAAGTTCTAGAGGGGGTCTCACAGAGAGAGAGAGAGAGAGAGAGAGAGAGAGAGAGAGAGAGAGAGAGAGAGTTCAGTGAGAAAATGAGAGGGGGAAATGAAAAGGGGGGGGTAGTCTTTAGGAATTAATACGGAAAGGATCGATTTGGTTCGTTGTTTGAAATAATCAACGGCCCAGATTAAATAGGGGATTGGGTCGGGTAGGCTAAGATTTTGGGCCTGGGTTATTTGGGCCATTTAATTGGGTTGGGGATCAAATTAATTAGGCTAGAATTTAAATAATAGTGGCTAACTATTAAATACCCAATTAAAAATAGATAAATAATTTATAAAAATAGCTGATAATTATAAAAATGAAGTTGATGCTTAATAAAATTAAATTAACATGATTAACCAGTATTAAAAAATATAAATGGCTAATTACTGGATAAAGTAGCATAAAAGATATGATTAGGCTATAATTGCAAAGTTATTGCAATTATAGCCAAAGAGTGCAAATCTGGATAATTGTGAAATAATTTGGCCTTAATAGGACCAAAAATAATACAGTAAATCAAGAAATTCTTTTGAAATTATTTGTAATGCAATTTTGTAATGAATTATTAGAAATGAAAACATTGGATGAATAAAAAATAAATTAATAAAAATATGGTAAAATTATAGAAAAATACCAATTGTTACAGAAACCTGATTTTGAAGGTATATATGCAAGTTAAAAATAATTTGAGGAAAAATTGGGTATCAACAGCTGCCCCTCTTTACCCGGAAAAGATGAAAGAGTTGTCGGGTAAAGATATGATGGCCAATTTTGACCGAGCGAAACGGTTTGAAGAGTTTTAGGCCTCACCCTGGTTTCTGATTTGCCTACATATCTCTGGTTTTACAGGATTCAGGTCGTATGTAGTTCAGGAGTCATCAGTGAAGTATACAGATGAAGTTTCTTACAAGAACGGACGCAACATTTGGGACTGGTTCAATAAGCGGCTTACATGGTGGTTAGGAGAACTAGAGCGGAACCGCTCCTGCCGGGATGACAGTTTGCTCGCCGGATTACCTGCAAATAAATAATACAAGAATATATTGTGCGTAATTTAAACATGATGCAAATTTCCGTTGGACCATGAATTATGTCTTCGGACGGTTAAGGATGACGTCGTCAAACCATGACGTCATGGGGTATGAATTGCTTGATGCAGGATTCGCAGGCCATGAAAATGATGTTCTCGGGCCATGAGGATGGGGCCTCCGAACCATGATGCCTTTGAATAATGATATTCAAAATTGAGAGAGATCCTCAGGCCATGACATGATGTTCTCGGGCTATGAAGATGGTGCCTCCGAACGATGACGCCTTTGGATAAGTTGGGGATATTTCAGCCCATGAAATGAAGTAAAATGATGCCGACGAGACAGAGCCTAGTCTTACGAATAAAAAGAAAGAGCTTAGCCCGAAAGGAAAGCGAAGTAAATAGTGCTTGAGACAACGGTTAGTCTCGAAAGGTAAATTGGAGGCAGAACTTAGCCTCGGAAGGCATAATGGTAGCCTTATGCAATGAAGATGGAGACACTGAACTTAGTCTCGGAAGGCAGAATGGTAGCCTTATGAAATGATGTAGATGTAGGTAGAGCTTAACCTCAGAAGGCAGAATGCTAGCCTATGCAAAGATGAAAATGCAGATGGAGACAACGTTTAGTCTCGAAAGGCAGAATGGTAGCCTTATGCAGAGATGAAAATGCAGATGGAGACAATGTTTAGTCTCGGAAGGCAGAATGGTAGCCTTATGCAATGATGTAGATGGAGGTAGAGCTTAAACTCGGAAGGCAGAATGGTAGCCTTATGCAAAATGTAGATGGAGGTAAAGCTTAACCTCGGAAGTCAGAATAGTAGCCTCATGCAAAATGTAGATGGAGGTAGAGCTTAACCTCGGAAGGCAGAATAGTAGCCTCATGCAAAATGTAGATGGAGGTAGAGCTTAACCTCGAAAGGCAGAATAGTAGCCTCATGCAAAATGTAGATGGAGGTAGAGCTTAACCTCGGAAGGCAGAAAGGTAGCCTTATGAAAGAAATAAAATGATAGTAGGAATTCTTAGCTGGTGATGAATTGCGGCATTCTGATTATTGAGAGCATTGTGACTGCGGAACATTGAGGCATGTGCGAACGTCGACAAGTGCAGCAGTTTTGGTGAGTCGTATTTTGGACAACGTTTGTCACCTAGGCAGACAATTTGTTTAGGGATTTTGCAACCTTAGTGCCTGCAACCAAGAAATATCGCGAGTATGTAAATGGTGGGGGGGGGGGGTTAGTTCGTATCCCTGCTGGCTTTTCTTGACTTGTTGGGCTCGATATGATGATACTGTATGTATTATTGGGTTAGCGTTGCTAAACAAAGCTGTTTTAAAAACAAACATGCATGATTTTGTAGAAGCATAATGTATAATTAAAAAAAATAGTTTTGGGATGAACCAACGACCGTGACACGGCTCGAGACATTGCAACCTCTTCTGCCCTAGTTTGATGGGTGAATGCTTCTGACTGATGCTCGTGCGACGATCCTCAAAATTCTGCCCCAGTCTCCAATTGCGGGGAAAAATGAAATTTTTATTGAATTGTGACCGAACCCATAGGGCTGCCTACGTATCCCCTCTTAAACGGGAATCAAGTCAGGCGTAGTTCAATCTACATCATTGAGAAAGCGTAAAGATTACACATAGTAGTGTTTGACAGCATCTGAATTGATTGGCTTTGGCCAGACTTCTCCGTCCATTTCTGCGAGTATAAGTGCTCCTCCTGTCAGTACCCGATGAACCATGTACGGACTCTGCCAATTGGGAGAGAACTTCCCTTTGGCTTCGTCTTGATGTGGAAAGATCTTCTTCAGCACTAGCTGCCCCGATGTGAACTGTATAGGCTTGACTCTCTTGTTGAAGGCTCGGGTCATTCTGTTCTGATAGAGTTGACCATGACAAACTGCATTCATTCTCTTTCCATCTATGAGGGCTAGTTGCTCATAACGACTCTTTACCCATTCTGCGTTGCTGAGCTCAGCTTCTTGTATAATTCTTAGATATGGAATCTCAACTTCGGCTGGAATAAAAACCTCAGAATCAGAAACTAGCATATAGGGAGTTTCCCCTGTTGAGGTGCGAACTGTGGTGCGATATCCTAATAAGGAAAATGATAACTTCTCGTGCCACTGCTTGTGCCTTTCTATCATCTTTCTTAGTGTCTTTTTGATGTTTTTGTTGGCGGCTTCTACAACTCCATTCATCTGACGTCTGTAAGCTGTGGAATTCTTGTGTTTGATCTTGAAAGTCTCGCACATACCTTTCATCAAGTCACTTTTGAGATTGGAACCATTGTCGGTGATGATTGACTCGGGAATCCCGTATCAACAAACAATACGGTCGCGGCCAAAGTTTGCCACGACTTTTTTAGTCACTACTTCGACCCATTTAGTGAAATAGTCGATGGCTACCAGAATGAACCTGTGTCCGTTGGAGGCGGCAGGCTCGATTGCTACAATAAAGTCCATGCCCCAGGCGGTGAACGACCATGGTGAGGTATCTTTATCATATCTGCGGGTATCTGACAACGGCGGAATTTCTGGACATACTGGATGCAGTCCGTTTCCATAGTCATCCAAAAGTAACCAGCTCGGAGTATCTTCTTTGCCAAAACAAAACCGTTCATATGGGGGCCACATGTACCAGCATGAATCTCCTCTAGCAGCTTGGATGCTTCCTTTGCATCGACACAATGTAATAATCCCAAATCGGGAGTCCTCCTATATAGGATTCCTCCGTTGTGAAAGAAGTTGTTGGATAGTCTTCGAAGTACACTCCCCATGGCGTAATGAAAGTCATTTTCTCAGCATCTTCCTCATCCATCCAGATCTGATGATAACCAGCGAAGCAATCCACGAATGATTGTAGTTCACGCTTGGCGCAATTGCCAATCAGGATATGTATATTTGGCAAAGGGAAGTCGTCTTTCAGACTAGACCGGTTGAGATCCCGGTAGTCGACACAGACTCTGACCTTCCCATCCTTCTTTGGTACTAGCACAATGTTGGCTAACCATGTCGGGTACTCAACTACCCTGAGAACCTTGGCGTTGATCTGCTTGGTGACTTCTTCTTTGATTTTCAAACTCATGTCGGGTTTGAACTTCCTGAGCTTTTGTTTTACCGGTGGACACATTAGATTGGTTGGAAATTTTTGAGCCACAATAGACGTACTTAGGCCATTCATGTCGTTGTACGACCAGGCGACTATGTCCTCATAGTCCTTTAGAAATTCTGCGTAATATTTCTTTTCTGACGGCGACAAATGAATGCTGATTCGTGTTTCCTTGATGTTTTCTGAATCTCCCAGGTTGATGATTTCAGTCTCGTCCAGGTTGGACTTAGGTCTATTTTCAAAATCCTAAACTTCTCGTATAATTTCATCGGGTATGGTAGAAAGACATTCCTATCTACTTGGTCCCAGAAGGACCTTCCGCAGACTCGGCATTCTTGCTTCCCTCGTACAGTTTCCCCAACTCGCGAAGTCCCAGCAACAGGTAGGAGAGATGGTAGATTGCCCAAGTATTTTCTGACGAAAGTTTTGTCACTAGAATGTAAATCTTCCCACCAACTTAGCAATATTGGATTGATATTGGAGACCATGCCGAATATGGGGACTCCGTGCCTCATTTTTCTGCGTGGCAAACAAGGTTAGGCCCTTACCCCACCAGAATCGACTATATAACATCAAAAATTAGCACAAAGCATTTAGTTCTCCAAATAAATGCACATAACGTGATGATGTCCGTTTGGGTTTAGGGAAACACAGTGGACTTTTGGATAAGGCAATCTTAAAAGCTATCGTGCGGACCACACTTTAGCCTGGCTAGGTTTGACCATGATGCATGAAACAACATAACGGAGTAAGGTTTATATGGGGTTTTATACTGGTACTCTCGAGCGGACAACTCAATGGGGAAAGGCACGGAACCATCGACTGCACCGCTGATCGACTAGTTTTACCACAAATAAGCCTTTCCGAATTTAGGGGTAATAATATAGGAAGATCGCAACCACTCATCAAGTGGTTGCTATAGTATTTTGTTTGGCACGAGTGGAGTATGATGTTGAATCATGATTATGCAATAAACAATAAAACATGTAGTCATGTATTTGCACGTTATGAAAGCAGTAAATACAGCAGTTTATAATTTAAAAGCGGTTACAAAGGAAGGAAATAGAAAAACATGTCAGTTACTTTTTGAAGAAAAATAGATGCTTAAAGAAATAGACAAGTAATTGCACATAAGGGAAATGGGAAGAGGTACAAATCACAAAGCAATTTGAAAATGGTAAAAGCCTGAAATCCCCAGCAGAGTCGCCATGCTGTCGCGCCTGCCTAACGAATTTTAAAGGTGCCACCTAACAATTTTGGGAAAGGGGTTTGTGTTTTTGAGAGTCGCCACCTAGCGATTTTTAAAGGTGAGTTAGGACACCAAAGGGGTTCATTTACAACTACGTTGTTAACCAGAGATATGGTAAGGGCTTGAAATTGTCCTAAGGGGAAGGTGTTAGGCACCCCTCAGGATCCACAAGTGTGGTTCCCAGCCAAACAACTTTTGTGATTTTGTACGACTTAGCAAACAAACAAATAAAGGCTCAAATAAGAGGGGATTTAAGTCTTAAGCATGCAGATGTTTGAAAATAGTAAAGAAGGTTAGATTTTGAAAGGATTACGATCTAAGCATATAAAGGGTATCCTAGGTTTATAATAATATGGATCACATTAATGCAATACCCGGTAATCACTCCTCGAAGAGGGGCTACACGTGGTATTAGCGCACCGATCATAATATCCATATTCTACCCTTTCCCACCCCGTGAAAGTAACTAACTCGAGTGTTGGTCTCGACCTCTATTGCATGCTGTTACCTGTCCCTTCCTATTAGTCCCGGAGGAATTTAGGACTTATATCCTATAAAGGATGTTCTAGGCAGACCCTCAGGTTTAAAGGGAAAATACTAAGGCGACAAATAAGAACATGTAGGACTGCAATTAGGGGGAAACACAGAAAAGCAGAGAAAAGGCACAAGTACCTCCACACATAGTACACATAAACAACATGACTCATACACAGTTAAGGTCCAGATTCAGGTTCAGATCCTAAGCATGGTATCTAAGTGATAACACAAAGACAAATTTATTGCATAACTCAGAGAGGAAGTCTTAATCGGGTTTTCCTAATGGTTTTAAACATGCTAACAGTTGAACACTAATCACAAAGGATAGTTCTGGTTTTATTTCTTTATGGCTGATTACCTACGACTTGCCTAGGCGGGGGACAATGTATACTAATTATCTGAATTGTTAGAGGGACTGTTGCAAATTGTTACCTACACATGCTGTTCTAGGTTATTCAGAACACATAATTGTTGCCAGTTGTTTTAGAGAAACTGAGTAAAGTGTTTTATACCTTTTACATGCACCAGTAGTTAGACTAGGTGTTGTTAAGCGAGTATGAATGAAATCCTAAAACATAGTATCTAATGCACAGTTAGGGATGCAGAATGATGCATATGCAGAATTCTAAGCAGGATTTCTAAATGCTTACAGCGTTATGCACGATTTTAGATTATGCAAGAATACAATTTATTTTAGTGTTATCCTAGGGACATGATTTCTAAGTGCGCATAACAATATGAAATATTTCCCAGAAAATCGCAAGTAATTAAAGAAACCGGTTAGACAAACATGGTTTAGGCATATGCGACAAATAATGAGAAACCCTAAAAGTGATTATAGAGCAAGAAATCACAAGAACACATAGAATATACACGAAAGTACAGTAGCATGCTAGAATAGGTAAACAATACTGCAAAATAAACTCGGACTCACAGATTGAACCCAGAAATTTGGGGCTTTTAACAACAGAGGAATCGAACAAAGGAAAAAGCTCAGATAATGTTTAAACATGGTAAAAATCACAATATAATGCTAGGAAATTAGGAAAAGAACTGTTTTTTAAAGAAGGATCTTGAAACCGTAGTTAAAAAAATGAAGAATCATTTAGGAAACAGTAAAGTCTTTAAGGGAAACATGAAAATAACTCATAATATGTATAGATCTGTTACAAATCTAGAAGAATCGATAGGTTTAAAGAACTAGGGTTTCGAAGAGAACCTAGAAAAGATAAGAAAGCCTTAAAAAGTTACTGGTTTTAACCCAAAGGCCATAGATCTTACTCAAATGGCCGGAGGTGACAGGAAAATGGCATGAAGGACCATGGGTAGGAGTTGAACCACTCCAGGTTCATCTGACGACCTCAGGGTAATGTCACACCGACGTGGGGTGAAGCAGAGGCTAGGAGATGATGAGAGGCCATGACTTCCGGCGAGAGAGGTGGTGGTTGAAGGAGAGACAGAGCTCAAAGAAGCGGGGAAGGTTCTAGAGGGGGTGTCAGAAAGAGAGAGAGAGAGACGGTTCAGTGAGGAAATAAGAGGGGGAATGAAACGG
>MDKI01242683.1:0-50123 GCA_005239505.1 Nicotiana paniculata
TGGAACTCTTCATCTTCTCCGGCCATCCCTTCGCCGGAAACCTCGAAACCTTCACCACCCTCTACCTCCTATAGTTTCCTTATGCCGGTAATGTCATCCCTAAGGCCCTCGAGGGGCGAGGACCCGTCTTTTCACACCCATGGTGTCCCTGCTTACCCTAGGCCTCCAAGGCTTTGATTTCGAGTGAGGTCTGTGACCTTTGAGGCTGAGCAAGTGACATTTGAGGTTCTTCTCATCTTCTCTGAGGTTTTATTTGAAACGGCTAAGGTTTGAAACTTCCGATTCCTTCAGATCTACAATAGATCTATGCATATTACGAGTTATTATGATGTTTCCTTTAAATATCTTCTATTTTTTCTAAGCGGTTCTTCACTTTTAACTAGGGTTCCGAAACTCTTCTTCAAAATGGTTTTCTTTGTCAATTTTTCAACACTATCTCATGATTTTCCCTCACATTTTTCATTATTGAAACCTTTTCCTTGTGGTGTGGTCAGCACATGTGTTCGATTGTCACGAATGGCTTGAATTTCTGCTGATATTAATCTGTTTTTCCTATTAGGGTTTATGACTCTTAGTCTCTTTTGTGTGCATCTTGTCTACTCTGTTGATTCGTACTAGTATCTGTGTGAAAACCTAATTTTTAGACATAACCCTGAAAACTACTGGTTTTCCTGCGTGTTCGCGTATGTGCTTATGTTTCATTGATCTTTACCCTATGTTGTTTGTCTTTGGTCCTTCTTGCCTCCCTGGCTCATATGATTCCTAATTTCATATACTAGGGTTTCTGTGTTCTTGCTTAACAACCATGTTGTTTCATGTTTATTCTCTTCAATTAATATTATGCTTGCTCGAGTCCTTGATTATGTGTTATTTGTCACTCAATTGTTGCATGACTTATAGCTTTTCTTATAATGTGGTCATTCCTGCTATACGTAAGAGCGTCTATGCACTAGTTATTTGAATTTCTGATTCACTATGATTCGAAAATCCCTATTGATATCTCATGAGATATTCTTTTGATTTCCAACCCCTAACTTGTTTTTGTTACCTTGATTCGTTACTGTGATTGATATTGCTTCCTTAATTGATATTTTTCCGAACCTAGTCTTAATTGCTTGTTTGATTTTGTCTAAAATTGTTTTCTTACATGTCCTATGCATGGTAACTTTCCTTAATTATGCTTACCTACTAGTTGTTTGAGTTCAACCTTCAATTAAGGGATACTTAATTTCTTGTCATGAACACTATTTTACCTCCTTTCCTTATTTGTTACTTACCGTTTGAATAACTCCTTAATTCAAGGGAGTACTTGGACTGGTTATGCCCTGATTGGTTCTCAGTCCCTTAATTATGGCTAATTTGATTCCTACCCTTATTTTCACCTAGTTTCAAACTATATATATACTTTATTCATTCCATGGCACACACAGAGAGACATGAACTGATATGTTCGACTCTCTCTCTCACAATTAAAAAACTCTATGCTCTCTCTCTCTCTCTCTTCTGTGCTAGTTACTACTATTCTAAGTTAGTCGATTGCAAGCCAAGGCTAACTATTGTGTATCTCCTACTTCCTGTTTGTGTTACTGCTTTCTTCGTTTCACTGGTATGTTCTAATTCAGATTTCAGTTCTCAAACCAACACGTTTCTGTTGCTGTTGCAATTCACTGTGTTTCTAATTTGATTTTACTTATTATTCTGTTGTTCAACATGTAACTAGGATCTTGAACTCCCCTCTGTTAAGTTTATTCTTTACTTGTCTATGACCAACATGTTTCTGTATACTTCGCACTTGCTTCTTATGTGAATCTCCATGCCTATGACTGGTACATTAGTTTAATCATGGTCTTAGTTGTTTGGTTTTAATATAATCCGGTACTTTACTGTACCCTTGATCCTCTGAACCCTTAGGAGCTTCTGATTGCATGCCTATATGTGTTTCTTCCTGCTACATTTTTGCCCTTACATTCTCTGTATTTGTCCCTCAAATACCATTACCCCTGCTTGTGATTGTTGGATTGTCTCTTGTCCTTTGTGTGATGTTGAACTTCTATTCCAATCAAGTTTCCCTCTTCAGAACTGTTTTTCTTACTTACCCTTTTCTCAAAACTGTTTTCTTACTTAAACCTTTTAAAAAATAAAAAGCACTCTCACATATATTCTAGAAGTCTAGGTTCTGCCCGTTCTGTGTGAGCATTGCCTTGGGACCCTTGAGCTCCCTCTGAACTTTGAGACACAGAGGCTGGCCATTCCACACTGCACTTACTCTATTTTGGCTATGAAATCTGGGTGTGAGCACAGCTCGGGATCCCTTGAGGTCCTTAGCGAACTCTGACACACCCGGATTATGAGATGGTTGTGAAATAATGCCTGGCATTGAGGACCTGGAGACTTGAGCCTATTATGTAGGCTCCCTATAGTTAACTTCTTAGTTTTCTTCTATTTCAGTTGTGTAATTCATATTCAATGGTCTGTAATAATTAATTTTATACAACTCTAAGATCGGATAGTGAAAATGGATGGGTGATACGCATGTTGTAGTATAATTAAGGGTAGAGACATTGCTTCTAAGGTTTACTTTCTCTATGCGCAATAGCAGCCATGTTTAGGTACACCATGCCATGCATTAGATATCATGCTACTTAGGATTTATGTGTATTCAACATCTCATCTACGCTTAGAAATCCTGCCTATAGGATAAATAATTATAATAAAATAAGTTGTTATTGTGTGATTCTGCCCGTGTTCTGAAACTTCACTAGAAGTATTATCCTAGGATAAATAAACTGCAATCATGTCTCATCATGCTGTACACGTAGAGATCCTGTTCTAGGTAAACAACTATTAAGGATATATCCTCTATGCTATTCCTGAAACTGTGCATGATGCTCTGATTCTATGTGCATTTAGAAATCTTATTTAAGTTATTATGCATCATGCTGCATTAGATATCATGCTATAGGATTGTATCTATTTAACTGCACTTAGTCTAAATATAGAACAGTCCCCTATTCTAAGCAACTCGTAATTAGTCCTTGCACATCTTCAACACCTAGAATTGCATGTTATTAGCTATAAACAACCTGGAGTCGTTAACAAATCTGAATAACTGTTGCATGTTATCCTACACCTAGGCGAGCCTTAGGTAATTAACTTAAAAAATAAAATCAGAACTATCTTTGTGATCATGTTTAACTATCTTTGTGATGATGTTTAACTGTCAGCATGTTTAAAACCAGTAGGCAAGCCTGATTAAGACTTCCTCTCTGGGTTATGCAATAAATCTGTCTTTGTGTTATTACCTAGATACCATGCTTTAAGATTCTGAATTAATAGGGACCTTAGTTGTGTATGAGACATGCTGTTTATGTGTACTGTGGGTGGAGGAATACTTGAGCCTTTATCTTCTTTCTATGCTTTCCTTTATCTGCAGTCCTGCTTGTTTTGTTATCTGTCGCCCTAGAATTTTTACCTTTAAAACCTGAGGGTCTTCCTAGCACCTCCCTTTAGGATAGGAGTCCTAATTTCCTCCGGGATTTATAGGAAGGGACGGGTAACAGCATGCAATAGAGGTCGAGGCCAACACTCGTTTTTAATAACCTTACGGGGTGGGAACGGTAGAATATGGATATGATGACCGGTGCGCTAATACCACGTGTAGCCCCTCTTCGAGGAGTGATTACCGGGTATTGCATTGTGTGATCCATATTATTATAAACCTAGGACACCTTTTATATGCTTAGCTTGTAATCCTTTTCAAAGTCTAACCTTTTTGCTATATTCAAACATCTGCGTGCTTAAGACTTAAATCCCCTCTTATTTGAGCCTTTACTTGTTATTTGCTAATTTTACAAATTCACGAAACCATTTGGCCGGGAACCACACTTGTGGTTTCTGAGGGGTTCCTAACACCTTCCCCTTAGGATAATTTCAAGCATTTACCCAATCTCTGGTTAGTAACGTATTTGTAATTGAACCCCTTAGGTTCCCTAATGTACCGTTAAAAATTTTAAGTGGCGACTCTTCAAAATATGTCATTTCCCAAAAGGAACAAGTTGTCCCAACCAATGTCATAAACCCGATTCCACGAGGAAAAAAGAGGCGCGACAACTGGTCGTTTTGAGCTCTAGCGCGTTGTTCGGTAGTTTAAGGCCATGAGCAGCTTCATTTCAGGTAATATGACTTGTAGGCATGGTCGGAACTGAATTTCGGGAAGTTCAGAGTCGAATTGGAAAGAAAATTTTCATTTCGAAAGCCTTAAGTTGGAAGAATTGACTGAGATTGGATTTTTTATTAAACGGCCTAAGAATCATAATTTGAAGGTTCCAGCAGGTTCGTATGATGATTTCGGACTTGCGCGTATGTTTAGAGCGGGTTTTGGATGACCCGGGAGCGCTTCGGCGCATATTGTGGAAGTTAGTATTTTAGAAGAAATTTCATAAGTCTGGGTTGAAGTGCATTTCAGTGTTATTGATGTTCGTTTAAGATTATGAGTCTAGGAATAGATCCGTATGGTGATCCTAGTATTAGGAGCGCAATCGGAAGTGAATTCGGAGGTCCGTAGGTCATTTTGGAGTCATTTGGCTAAAGTTAGAAATTTAAAGTTTTTTAAGAAGTCCGACCTGAAGTGGAAATTTTGATACCGGGATCGGATTCCGATTTTGAAAGTTGAAGCAGATCCGTAATGTTGAATGTGACTTGTGTGCAAAATTTGAGGTCATTCAGACATGATTTGATAGGTTTCGGCATCGAATATAGAATTTTGAAGTTCTAAGTCCATTAAGCTTGAATCGGGTTGTGATTCATGATTTCGATGTTGTTTTATATGATTTCAAGGCTCGACTAAACTCGAATAAGGTATTAGGACTGGTTGGTGTGATTAGACGGGGTTCCGGAGCCTCGGGTGTCTTTCGGGGTGGTTTCAGATCAAATTTGGGTGAAAAGCTGTTGCTGGTTTGTTGTGCCTAGTTTCCTTCTTCGCGAAAGCGAAGGGAGTCCCGCGTGCGCGAAGAGGAAAGTTGGAGGCTGCTGGATTTTTGCCTTCGCGTATGCGTGGTGGTGGACGCGAACGTGAACGCGAAGGGGTTGGCTTAGTCTATTACGCGAAAGCGGGGCTTGGAATGCGAACGCGTAGAAGGAAATTTGGGAGCTGGGCCAAGGGCCATTTGGCCTATGCGATCGTGAAGGACGGAGTACGATCATGAATAGGAAATTATGGAGGCAGTGAGTTTAGCCTTCACGATCGCAAAGTCATTCATGCGATCGCAAAGAAGGGAAGTACGGGGCGGTGAGGTTATTTAAAGACGGGAAATTGACCATTTCTTTTCATTTTTCTCAGGGCTTGGGAAATTTTTGGAAGGTTTCAAGAGGGTGGCTTCATCATCAATGGCAAGGAAAGCTATCCCCACCTATTGTGAGTTAAATATGATTATACATGGATTTGAACATGAAAATTCGTGGAAAATTTTGGGATTTTGAAGAAAAGACCTAGAATTTGTATTTTTGGATTTTAACTACAAATTGGGGCATGAAATTGAAAGAAAAATATATATTTGAGTTCGTAAAGTTATGGGTAATCTTTATCTTCGAAAAATCTCGGAATCTGGGCACGTGTCGAGGGTGATTTTATCGACTTTCCGAGCGAAGTTAGGAATTTATATAAATTGAATTGTTATAAGTATTAGAGTGTATTTTCATTGGTTTGCCCGTTATTTGTCTAGTTTTGGGGCGTTGTGCATCAATTTGAGTCGTCAGAAGGGCTTGGAAGCTGGTTATGGAACTTCGGAGCAAGGTAAGTCTCCTTTCTAACCTTGTAAGAGGGAATTGTCCCCATAGGTGAAACAGTTAAATGCGTGCTACTATTTGTGGGGGCTACGTACGCACCCCATAGGTGAAATAATTAAATGCGTGCTACTATTTGTGGGAGCTACGTATGCACGAGGTAATGGGAGTCCGTGCATATATACTATTATTCTTATGTCCGGTTAGTATAGGACCCAAAAACTTATTTTTTTTCCATACTTGTAACTTTATTGATGAATTTGGAAATGATTAAACCTTATCGAAATTGGTATGAATTTCTGGAAAAAATTTAAATATTATCTTTGCGTTCATTAAAAGAGAATTTTATCACTTCCTTGGGAAATTGTTCTCCTGATAAAATGTGAATTTTTGTGTGAATGTGTGTATCTACGAGTACCTGAGTCGCATGTATGATTCGCGAGCAGGGTAACTCTATTTTTTATATATGACTGCGTCGCATGATCGATTCACGAGAGGGGCAATAGATGCATCTATGGTTCGAGCCATTCGACCCTTCGGCAGTGCACAGTTTACATCTATCGTTGGTTCGAGCCGTTCGACCCTCGGTATTTCTTGCGCATGATATTTGCTGAGTACTTTCTGAGATTTTTAACTGTTTACTTGCCTTGAATTATAAGGTTTCAACTGAAAGGACGAAGATTTAAAGTTTGTAAGTGTGGAAGAAGTTGTTATTTCCTATCACTATTTGCTAATTACCAATGATATCCATGCTTATTGTCACCCTTGATTTTTATTAAATTGACCTCTAGCAAGTGTCAAATTCGACCTCTCGTCACTACCTCTTCGAGGTTAGGCGGGATACTTACTTGGTACACAACTTGTTTTCATACCCATACTACACTTGCTGTGCATTTTTATTGCATAGGTACATGTATGTCTTGTGGCCCCGCTTGACGCAGTGATGTGGTTGACCTGGAGACTTAGGAGAGCTGCTCCCTTCGAGACGACCCGCAGCTAACAGAGTCTTCCTCGGATGTATTGTACTTTCTTTACTGCCCCATTTGTATTCGGGACGATTATTGTATTTCATTTGGTTTTTCTTAGAAACTGCTCATGCACTTGTGACACTGGGTTCTGGGATGACTTTGGGATGTATTTACCGATTGAATTATTTAAAACATCGTTGTTTACTCGATAACTTTATTTGATCTTTATATAATTAAATAAAAGGTAATGATTTTCAAAATACTAAAATAGGAATGTAATTAACTAATGAGTGTTGGCTAGCCTGATTGTGGTGTCCGGCGCCATCACCACCTTAATGGATTTATGGCCGTGACAACGTGTTATCAGAGCACTAGGTTCCCTTAGGTCTCACGAGTCATGAGCAAGTCTAGTAGAGTCTTGCGGATCGGTACAGAGACGTCTGTACTTATCTTCGAGAGGCTACAGGGCTGTTAGGAGTACTTCACTTCTTGATTCCTTATCGTGGGGTTTGATTCCTTTGAGGCTTATGACTAAGTTTCTTACTACTCAATCTTACACGTCGTGAAGTGCTTTCTATAAATCGAGAAATTTAGGAATTGTAATGGTGCTACAGATATGGTGCGAGAGGTTTTTCCACACACAGTTGGTTGGGGCTATTGTTGTTGCTCTACGGAAAGATATTATGTTGTTTCAGCTCAGTAGTTGTGTTTCTGAGAGCTTTCAGGCTATGCTCAGGTTGTTGTAATGCTTATGATTGGTTATCGCACGGTATTGATATGATGACAGGATGTTTTCCCATATGTCGGGGAAATGAATGACTTGATAGGAGTTCTACTTGGAGCGTGATTCCGAGATTTAAGTATTTTATTTCCGGTGGAGGAAAGACAAATGGACTATAAATGATCAGGTTTGGGTTGATAGAGTAATGAGACTGAGTGTTTTCGAGTGAGGTGGAATCTTTATCTGTGATATGGCATCGTCGTCTTTGATCGAGTAGGATGTGTTAAGTTCGCCGGTGCTATAGTTTCTTCGGTTGTATTGGGTCAGAATAATGTGAAGTAGTATTGAATGAGCGGCCCTCAGAGATCGCGGTGTGCGGTGGTTAGGGATTGAATAGACATTCCTAATGTTGATGGCTCGATGAGGGGGATCTTCAAAAAGGGTTGTGGTTGGTAGTGATCTATCGGTTCAAGTGCTGCAGACATGGGTGTTGGTTTGAGGCTGCAGCTAGGCAGAAAAAGATGAGGAAGGACATGTGAGAAGTGTCGGGCAATGGTTAAATTTCTAGAAGGCCAGGTGTAAGAAGCGGAAGTCGATTAGTTGCTTAAATGAGTGAGTTTAACCAAAGTGGGAGAGTGGCAGCGTAGCATATGAGTTTTGTGGTGAGATAACTGCACATCTTGAGGGGAAGTTTGGAGCGACTTGAGAATTTCAGTGGACGGTGATTGGGTCCACGGGCTTGAATTGAAATATTAGCTATTCCAGCGAAAGATTGGATACAACAGAGAGGAGTTTTTTGAGATGAAGAAGGATGCAGCATAGCTGTGAATTAGAAGATATTGTCGCGCATTTACTAGATGTCCATGAGGAGCGGACGGACTGGTAAAGTTGGTAAATGAGAACGGGTGTAGGATGGGGTATTGATGTTGTAGAGATTGTGCAGTACAACATCGTTGGAAAGTGTCAGTTGGTAATTTTCACAGGTGGGTTATCTTCTGTGAGCAAGTCAGCGGTTGCGTGGTTGGCATAGTTTTTGCGAGGGATTTTACTGACTATTCATTAAGAGGTCGGATATGAGAATGTGGTTAATGACTGAAAGTGCTTGTGAAATGCTAACGGAAGGATTTCAAGGAATTTGGCGAGTTGGTTATGCAGGATCATGTCAACAATGAAGGAAGATTCTTGGTGAGTCCCAGATTTGTGTAATAGCGGCTTCAGGCTAAGTGGGAGAGTTCCACCATCTACGATCGGGTTGCATGGTTATCCACTCGCGAAAATTCTGGTTATCGGCATATTTGTGGGTTAACATCTAAGGGAAGAAGACATGAGTAGTTATTAAGCATAGGATTTGATAAATGTGTGCAAATATTGGCCTTATTGAATCAGTTTAGGCGTTGGAAAGATTCAGGATTTATGCTTAGTACAGAGGTAATTTGCAAGGGAAGTGATTCAGTCGAGTGCTTATTCAAGATGGGTGTTCAGGTGCCAGCGAAGCCATGAAGTTGGTTATATTCGGGACCAAGCCAGAGTGGGTGACTCTCGACATAGGTCCTAGTAAATTCGAAGGTCAGAATATGGTGTCTAAGGATTTCAAGCCCACAGTATGGTTAAGAATCGAGCTTTTGCAGCGGAATTTTGAGAAAGAGAATATGGGTGGAGTGTTCTATGTTATCTTCGACCTGCGATGTAGCATTGGAGGGTATGAGATGATCCGTGGGATTTGAGACAACATGGTCTCGTATTATAAGGTCACTCAAGATGAGTGTGGATTTTGGTTCACAATGTGTTGGACGAAGCTATTGTTATTCCTAAGTCAAGTTAAGGATAAATTAGAAGAAGATAGATTGGTTAGTAATGGTTGAAATGGCACATTCACGACAGTGATCGGTTCCTTCAGCGTGATTAAGTTCTGCATGTGATTGGTGACAGTGCGTGCGAGTGCATGTCGACCGTCGTAATTGATTTTATTTGGAAGTATTCAAGTATTATGGCTTGTCATGGGTAGGCGATCCCGGAAGGTTTATGGTGGTATAGACTATTAGCTGAGGATTTGCATGTTTTGTGATTATGAGAATTCACTCATGTGTCGTTATGGTTCTCTTGAATTAAGTTAATTAAAAGGTTTCTATGTGATAAAGTTTTCGCCCTAATAGTGGCTCAGGAGTTATGATGGAATTCTTGTGCTATTTCATATTGGCAAGTTAGGTGCAGTGAGCAGTATGGAATTTGAGGTAAGGATCAAGGTTGCGGTTCAGTATTGACAAGGATTTCATGAGCTCAGATGAGCAAGGAAAGGGATTTGGATTTTTAGAGTAAGTTGGTATTGTCTTCAGCATCACCTGAGATCGGTGGTTGTGTAAGAGGCTTTGCGTTCTGGTTGCAGATTTCTTGGTAGGCTTTACAACATTTGTCTGGCCGGTGGTATGGAGGTGCAGACTTGTTATCTAGTGCATGAGGTCGTGGAAGTGTATTCCACGCGAAGATCGTATGAGTGTGACATGTAGTCACTTAATTGATTGAAGATTCAATCCAATTATAAAGAAGTATAATATTGTTTATTTGAGAGTTTATGCCTGGAGGGTGCTCAGTTCATTTGGTTGCGGATGTAGGAGTTTTGCTTCGGCTATGATGGTTGTTCTTGCGTTTTATGAAAAAAAAAAAAAAAGGGCTATTATGGACCCAGGTAAAGCTATTAGCCTAGCTCAGTGCGAGCAGAATCGGCTTGAATGTTGTGAATGGATTTAAATGTGATTATGGGCTCCATAAGAGTCAGGTGTGTTCATTTTGGTATAGCGCATGGAGAGGTATTAGAAAATTAGATGTTGTTTCATCCTCGTCCATTTCATGTAATATTATGATTGTGTCGTGTGAGTTGTGAAACAGCTTGATAATTTCTTATGTGTTGAGATTTCGCGTAGTGATGATGTTATGTGAGCATGATAGCTCTTGAGATTCAGAGTGTGTGTATATATATATATATATATATATATATATATATATATATATATATATATATATATATATATATATATATCGCGCCTCATTTGTGCTTGAGTTTTGTAGCGTATGGCTCTATCAGTCTCCCCAAGATGGTATTATGCACTTAGCGTGCTTGTGACCCATATTCGATATTTTGTGTAATGAGCAATTTATCTCGGTGTGTATCTCCTTACGTAAATTTTATGTGTGGATCGGGTGGCATGCCGCGACGGTTATGTTATTTGGATCGGGTGGCACGCCGCCACGGTTATGTTACTTGGATCGGGTGGCACGCCGCCACAGGCATGTTATTTGGATCGGGTTGCGCGCTGCAACAGTGTGAGAGTACAGTTCCCTATATCTATTTCCTTGTGTTTTGATTTCTATTTTCTTAGGAAAGTTCATAATAGTTGCGTGATTTGAGTAGTCATTTCTTGAGTCATTTCTTTATGTATCATGTTCGATTTATGGCCTATTGGCGCGTTGTGGAATCATGTGAGACTGTTGGTCATGTCTGGGTTGACTTGTTGTCTGAGCAGTTCATGCTGGGTGAGATGAGATTATTGGATCAGGGATTAGTGCGATAATATTATGTGAAGTATATTAAAGGACAAATACCATTATTTGGTTCGTAATGAGGTGATGATTCTAGTCAAGAGGGGAGATTCAATGATTTGTTGACTCTGCATTTGGTTATAAATTTCTACACACACCCTCCATTG
Source organism: Nicotiana paniculata (assembly GCA_005239505.1). Taxonomy (NCBI): domain Eukaryota; kingdom Viridiplantae; phylum Streptophyta; class Magnoliopsida; order Solanales; family Solanaceae; genus Nicotiana; species Nicotiana paniculata. Next base: position 11,172 of record MDKI01242683.1, read on the forward strand.
TGGTGGTATCGTAAGTGTTATAGCATGACCTATATATATGTCATAAGATGCATTGGGAGCATCAAATTCATGGAATTTTGGCTATTAAGATCAGGGAATGTCATTATGGTTAAATGATGAATTATGCGGTGTATGGTGCTATTCAGCTAAGGCATGCATGTTCTGGTACCTCGTGTAGTTATTGATTCGGTGTTCATGTATTGGAAACAGGTCTGGCAGAGAATTTCGGTAGTTGGAACTAGGTTCTAAGCTTATTGTATGGATAAATGAGGATATCTTCGGATTTGATCGAGCTAATGCGCTTAGCTGAGTCATGGCAGCACATGTAGTTGCACGCAGTGTTAAACGGTGATTTCAGATAACTCCAGAGCAGTTCTTAACACGTTCGAGGACGAACATATGTTTAAGTGGGAGAGAATGTAACGACCCGACCGGTCATTTTGAGCTATAGCGCGTTGTTAGACAGTTTAAGGCCATGAGCAGCTTCATTTTAGGTATTATGACTTGTAGGCGTGGTTGGAACTGAATTTCGGGAAGTTCGGAGTCGAATTGGAAAGAAAATTCTCAATTCGAAAGCCTTAAGTTTGAAGAATTGACTGAGATTGGATTTTTGAGTAAACGACCTCAGAATCAGGATTTGAAGGTTCCAGCGGTTCGTATGATGATTTCGGACTTGGGCGTATGTTCGGAGCGGGTTTTGGATGACCCGGGAGCATTTCGGCGCATATTGTGGAAGTTAGTATTTTAGAAGAAATTTCATAAGTCTAGATTAAAGTGCATTTCAGTGTTATTGATGTCCATTTGGGATTCCGAGTCTGGGAATAGCTCCGTATGGTGATTCTGGTGTTAGGAGCGCGATCAGAAGTGAATTCGGAGGTCCGTAGGTCATTTTGGAGTCATTTGGCTAAAGTTAGAAATTTGAAGGTTTTTAAGAAGTACGACCAGAAGTCGAAATTTTGATACCGGAGTCGGATTCCGATTCCCAAAGTTGGAGCAGGACCGTAATGTTGAATGTGACTTGTGCGCAAAATTTGAGGTCAATCGGACGTGATTTGATAGGTTTCGGCATCGAATATAGAAGTTTGAAGTTCTAAGTTCATTAAGCTTGAATCGGGTTGTGATTCATGATTTCGATGTTGTTTTATATGATTTCAAGGCTCGACTAAGTTCTAATGAGGTATTAAGACTAGTTGGTGTGATTAGACGGGGTCCCGGGAGCCTCGGTTGTGTTTCGGGGTGGTTTCAGATCGAATTTGGGTGAAAAGTTGTTGCTGGTTTGTTGGCCTATGCGATCGCGAAGGACGGAGTGAGATCACGAAGAGGAAATTATGGAGGCAGTGAGTTTAGCCTTCACGATCGCGAAGGCGTTCCTGCGATCGCGAAGAAGGACAGTGCTGGGCAATGAGTTGATTTAAAGACGGGAATTGGCCATTTCTTTTCATTTTTCTCATGGCTTGGGAGATTTTTGGAAGGTTTCAAGAGGGGGGCTTCATTATCAATGGCAAGGTAAGCTATCCCCACCTATTGTGAGTTAAATATATGATTATACATGGATTTGAATGTGAAAATTTGCGGAAAAATTTGGGATTTTGAAGAAAAGACCTAGAATTTGTATTTTGGATTTTGACCACGAATTTGGGCATGAAATTGAAAGAGAATTATATATTTGAGTTCGTAAAGTTATGGGTAATCTTTATCTTCGAAAAATTTCGGAATCCGGGCATGTGAGCCCAAGGGTAACTTTATCAACTTTCCGAGCGGAGTTAGGAATTTATATAAATTGAATTGTTATAAGTATTAGAGTGTATTTCATTGGTTTCCCATTATTTGGCTAGTTTTGGGGCGTTGTGTATCAATTTGAGTCGTCGGAAAGGCTTGGAAGCCGGTTATGGAACTTCGGAGCGAGGTAAGTCTCCTTTCTAGCCTTGTAAGAGGGAATTGTCCCCATAGGTGAAATAATTAAATGCGTGCTACTATTTGTGGGGGCTACGTATGCACGAGATGACGGGAGTCTGTGCGTAGCTACTATTATGCTTATGTCCGGCTAGTCTAGGACCCAAAATCATGTTTTATTTGCCATACTTGTAACTTTATTGATGAATTGGAAATGATTAAACCTTATCGAAATTGGTAAATGAATTTCTGGAAAAGATTTAAATACTATATTCACGTTCATTAAAAGATAATTTTATCACTTCCTTGGGAAATTGTTCTCCTGATAAAATGTGAATTTTTGTGTGAATGTGTGTATCTACGAGTACCTGAGTCGCACGTATGATTCACGAGCAGGGTAACTCTATTATTTATATATGACCGCGTCGCATGATCGATTCGCGAGCAGGGTAACAGATGCATCTATGGTTCGAGCCGTTCGACCCTTCAGGAGTGCACATTTTACATTTATCGTTGGTTCGAGCCGTTCGACCCTCGACATTTCTTGCGCATGATATTTGCTGAGTACTTTCTAAGATTTTTAACTTTTTAATGGCCTTGAATTATAAGTTGTCAACTAAAAGGACGAAGACTTAAAATTTGTAAATGTGGAAGAAGTTGTTATTTCCTATCACTATTTGCTAATTACCTATGATATACATGCTTAGTGTCACCCTTGATTTTTATTAAATTGACCTCTAGCAAGTGTCAAATCCCACCTCTCGTCACCGCCTCTTCGAGGTCAGGCGGGATACTTATTGAGTACACGTTGTTTTCGTACCCATACTACACTTGTTGTGCATTTTTATTGCACAGGTACATGTATGTCTAGTGGCCTCGCTTGACGCAGTGATGTGGCTGACCTGGAGACTTAGGAGAGCTGCTCCCCTCGAGATGACCCGCAGCTAACAGAGTCTTCCTCGGATGTATTGTACTTTCTTTACTTCCCCATTTGTATTCTGGACGGTTATTGTATTTCATTTTGTTTTTCTTAGAAACTGCTCATGCAGTTGTGACACCGGGTTCTGGGATGACTTTGGGATGTATTTGTCGATTTAATTATTTAAAACATCGTTGTTTACTCGGTAACTTTATTTGATCTTTATATAATAAAATAAAAGTTAACGATTTTCAAAATACTAAAATAGGAATTTAATTAACTAATGAGTGTTGGCTTGCTTGACTGTGGTGTCCGACGTCGTCACGACCTTAATGGATTTTGGGTCGTGACAGCAAAAAAAGTTCTTATAATTGAAAATCTTACCAATACAATATAGTGTCTAAAATATATCATTAATGTTGTTCATTTAAATAAAAGTTCATTAGAGAAAAGAAGAAGAAACTTAGATTATATGTTGAAGGAGTAAATCGAGAATGAAGATAGAGTTTTAGTTTAAGCATTGATAATTATAAAATTCTCACACTCAAATCTACACTAAGACTTATAGAAAAATAATTATTCCTCAAGGGAAACCAAACATGGCATACCATTTGATTATTCATGCAAGAATTAGTTATTTGTTCTTTTCATCAAAATTAATAGGACTAAATCATAGCATGGAAAGGCACGATAAAATTGTAAAGTAGCTTTTTTTGTCCAAGTGAATAAAATTTAGAAATATTATGTTCGTTAACAATATAAAGCTCCAATCTACTTGATTATTACAATTCAAAGATTAAAGAAGAAATACATCTAGAAAATAGTTAATCGGCCTCGATGTTCCATTGACAATGGTGACAATCAAATTTGCAAACAATGTCTATATAACCTATAGATTTATAGACTATATTAAAAGCCCGAAGACTCTTATTTCAGACTATTGTATTTAGCAAAATCTTAGACTGTTCGTGAAATTGTGGCACTAGTTCTGGGGTTATGTTTCAGGAAATTTCGTAAGATGTATTATTTAAGTTGTTGAATTTCTTATCTTCCCATTATTATTTCTATTTGTTCTTGTATTTCACTTTTTAAATGCTAAATAACAAGGGATAAATCAGAATACCCAGTAACGTTGGCTTGTCTAGCGGGTTCAATGTTAGACGCCATCACGGCCTGAAGGTGGGATTTCGGATCGTGACAAGTTGGTATCAGAGCACTAGGTTGCTTAGGTCTCACAATTCATGGACAAACTTGTAGAGTCTGAGGGATCGGTAAGGAGACGTCTGTACTTATCCCCTAGAGGCTGCAAGGTTAGGAATAACTTCAAATTTCTTCTTCTCTGTCGTGCAGTTTGAATTCTAAATGCTAACTGATTTTCCATTCTATTCTCTCGCAGATGGCGAGAACGCATGCTTCCTCATCTACCGATCAGCAGCCCGATCCTCCTGTTGCAACTCCTACGAAGGGCCGAGGACGAGGCTGAAGCCTTACTAGAGTCCGAGGCAGAGTCAGGGCTCAGCCCAGAGCAACACCACCAGTAGAGGACCCACAGGTAGACTTTGCCGGTGAGATTCCTGCTCAGGCCGTTCAAGTCGGACAAGCTCAGGTCCCAGAGGGGTTCATTGCCACCCCCGGTTCTTCAGGACGCTCTGGTCTGTTTAGTGGGGTCTTATGGAGGCACCCAGACTCCTGTTACCCGCACCCTAGAGGAGCTAGCTCCTCAGTTCCAGACTCCAGCACCTCAGGCAGCTGGAGCATCCCAGTCGGGCTTTGTGGCACAGACAGTTGAGGGGGGGGGCTATGTCTGCCGACGCTTTGTGGAGATTGGATCGGTTCACCAAGCTATTTCCTACTACATTTACTAGTGCATAATCAGAGTATCCCCAGGATTTCTTGGACAGTTTCTATGAGGTTCTTCGGAACATGGGCATCGTGGAGTCCAATGGAGTTGATTTTGCTACATTCCGTCTTTCTGGTACCGCCAAGACTTAGTGGAGGGACTACTGTTTGACCAGACGATCTAGGTCTTCACCTTTGACTTGGACTCAATTCTCTGAGTTATTCTTGGAGAAGTTTCTACCAGTTACCCAGAGGGAGGATCTTCGGAGGTAGTTTGAGCGCCTCCAGCAGGGATCTATGACTGTTACACAGTATGAGACCAGGTTCATTACTTTAGCCCGACACGCTATCATGATACTCTCCACTGATCATGAGAGAGTGAGGAGGTTTATTCAGGGTCTAGCTCAGCCTATTAGACTCCAGATGGCCAGAGAGACATGTACTGATATTTCACTCCAAGAGGCGGCCAATGTGCCAGGCGTATTGAGATGGTCTTATAATAGTGAAGTGGTCAAGGATTTGACAAGAGACCTCGTCATTTTGGCCGATTCAGTGGCGCCCCATCTGGAGGCAGAGGTTATTCTGGCAGAGGTCATCCTCCTAGACCATTCCAGTCAGCACTTCAGGCATCCCGAATTGCTCCACCAGCTCCTATTAGTGCACCACCAGCTCCTATCAGTGCTCCGCCGCTTCAGAGCTTTCAGGGTGGTTATTCTGGTCGACATGAACAGTTTCAGGGCCAGAAGTCTCAGCAGCAGAGGTCTTGTTACTCTTATGGTGTTCCAGGGCACATTGCTAGGTATTGCCCCCGAGCTTCTAGCAGTTCTCAGCATCCGGGTCCCCGTGCTATGAACCCCGCACCAGGTGCACCCCACCCCTTCAGCCAGTTAGGGGTGGAGGTCGAGGTGCCAGAGGTGGAGGTCAGACTCATAAAGGTGGAGGATAGGCCACGAGAGGTAGAGGTCAACCCGTAGTAGGTCTACCCAGAGATGTTCAGGTTGGAGGGGCTCCGCCCTAGTGCTATGTTATTCTTGCCATGCATGAGGCTGAGGCCTCTGATACTGTTATTACAGGTATGGTTTCAGTTTGCAGCAGAGATGCTTCGATTTTCTTTGATCTGGGTTCTACATTCTCCTATGTGCCTTCATATTTTTCCCCTTATCTGAGCATGCCCTGTGATTCCCTGAGTACTTCTGTATATGTTTCTACCCCGGTGGGTGATTCTATTATGATAGATCGAGTCTACCGTTCATGCTTAGTGGTTATTGGTGGTCTGGAGACTCATGTAGATCTTTTGCTTCTTGATATGTTTGACTTCGATGTTATTTTGGGGATGGATTGGTTATATCCCTACCATGCTTTTTTGGACTGTCATGCCAAGGCAGTGACCTTGGCCTTGCCAGGAGTACCTCGTTTGGAGTGGAGAGGGACTCCTAATCATTCTTCCGGTATAGTTATTTCATATATGAAGGCTCGGCGTATGGTCGAGAAGGGTTGCTTGGCCTATTTGGCCTATGTTCGTGATTCTAGTGCTGAGGTTCCTTTTGGAGTCGTTGCTCGTGGTTCGTGAGTTTCAAGAGGTATTCCCTGCTGACCTGCAAGGTATGCCACCCGACAGGGATATTGACTTTTGCATTGAGTTTGCTCCGGGCACTCAGCCCATTTCTACTCTACCGTATCGTATGGCCCCTCCAGAGTTGAAGGAGTTGAAGGATCAACTGCATGATTACTTGGATAAAGGAATTATTAGGCCTAGTGTTTCTCCGTAGGGTGCCCCAGTGTTGTTAGTCAAGAAGAAAGATGGCTCAATGAGGATGTGTATTGACTACCGACAGTTGAACAGGGTTACTATTAAGAATAAGTATCCTTTGCCGAGGATTGATGATTTATTTGACCAGCTAGAGGGTGCTACAGTGTTTTCCAAGATTGACTTGAGATCTGGTTACCATTAGCTGAGGATTAGGGCGTCTGATGTCCCTAAGATAGCTTTTCGCACTCGGTATGGTCATTATGAGTTCTTGGTGATGTCTTTTGGGTTGACAAATTCCCCCGTTGCTTTTATGGAGTTGATGAACCGAGTGTTCAGGCCCTTTTTGGACTCGTTTGTGATTGTTTTTATTGATGATATTTTGGTTTACTCCCGTAGAGGAGCATGAGCAGCACCATCGAGTCGTCCTCCAGACTCTAAGGGATAGTCAGTTGTATGCCAAATTTTTTAAGTGTGAGTTTTGGTTGAGTTCGCTGGCATTTCTGGGCCATGTTGTGTCGGCAGAGGGTATTCAGGTGGATCCTAAGAAGATTTTAGCAGTCAGAGATTGGACTAGACCCACCTTAGCTACAAAGATTCGGAGTTTCTTGGGCATAACAGGTTATTATCGCCAGTTTGTGGAGGGCTTTTCAACGATTGCAGCCCCGATGACTAGATTGACTCAGAAGGATGCCCAGTTCAGGTGGTCCGATGAGTGTGAGGCGAGCTTTCAGAAGCTCAAGACAGCCTTGACCACGGCATTAGTGTTAGTGTTGCCCACAGGTTCAAGACCATATCCCGTGTATTGTGATGCTTCCCAGGTGGGACTTGGTGCAGTGTTGATGCAGGGTGGCAAGGTTATAGCCTATGCTTCTCGTCAGTTGAAGGTTCATGAGAAGAACTATCCAGTTCATGATTTAGAGTTAGCAGCTATTGTTCATGCGTTGAAGATTTGGAGGCACTATCTGTATGGGGTGACATGTGAGGTGTTCACGGATCATACGAGTTTGCAGTATCTGTTCAAGCAGAAAGAGTTGAACATGAGGCAGAGGAGATGGTTAGAGCTGTTGAAGGATTATGACATTACCATCTTATATTATTCGGGGAAGGCCAATATGGTGGCCGATGCCTTGAGCCGGAAGTCAGCCAGTATGGGTAGTCTTGCTTATTTATCAGTCGGAGAGCGCTTGCTTTAGATGCTCAGACTTTGGCCAACCGGTTCATGAGATTGGAGTTTTCTGAGACGGGCAGTGTTTTGGCCCATAACTATGGCCCGTTCTTCATTGTATGATTATATCCAGACCAGGCAGTATGATTATCGTCATTTATGTGTTCTTAGAGATACGGTCCGGCACGGAGGTTCCAAGCAGGTCACAGTTGATGATGAGGGAGTTTTGAGGATGCAAGGTTGTATTAGTGTGCCTGATGTTGATGGTATACGTGAGTTGATCTTGCAGGAGGCCCATAGTTCCTGGTATTCCATTCATCCGGGTGCAACAAAGATGTACCAGGACCTGCGGCAGAATTATTGGTGGTGGAGGATGAAGAAGGATATTATAGCATATGTATCTAGGTGCTTGAACTATCAGCAGGTTAAGTACGAGCACCAGAGACCTGGTGGTTTGATGCAGCAGATTGAGCTTCTCGAGTGGAAGTGGGAGCATATCACCATGGATTTCGTAGTTGGACTCCCACGGACTCAGAGGATGTTTGATGCGGTGTGGGTCATTGTGGATAGGCTGACCAAGTCAGCACACTTCATTCCTGTATCAGTTTCGTATTCTTCAAAGAAGTAGGAAAACATCTACATCAGGGAGATTGTTCGCTTACATGGTGTACCCGTGTCTATTATTTCTGACCAAGGTACTCAGTTTACCTCCCATTTCTGGAGAGTATTTCAGTGTGAGTTGCGCACATGGGTTGAGACGAGCACAACATTTCATTCTCAGACGAACGGTCAGTCCGAGCGTACAATTCAGATTTTGGAGGATATGTTGCGAGCTTGTGTCATTGATTTTGGAGGTTCATGGGACCAGTTCTTGCCTCTGAGTTTGCCTACAACAACAGCTATCAGTCGACATTCAGATGGCTCCGTATGAGGCATTGTATCGTAGGCGGTGTCGGTCGCCAGTAGGGTGGTTCGAGCTGGGAGAGGATAGATTCTTGGGTTCAGAGTTAGTTTAGGATGCCTTTGATAAAGTAAAGATTATTCAGGATAGACTTCGCACAGCTCAGTCCAGGCAGAAGAGTTATGCGGATCCTAGAGTTCGTGATTTAGCATTTATGATTGGAGACCGGGTATTTCTTTGGGTGTCTCCCATGAGGGGCGTGATGATGTTCGGAAAGAAGGGCAAGTTGAGCCCTAGGTTCATTGGTCCATTTGACATTCTGGACAAGGTGGGAGAGGTGTCCTACAGACTTGCTTTGCCACCTAGTCTATCAGCCGTCCACCCGGTGTTTCATGTATCTATGCTTCGGAGGTATATTGTCGTTCCCTCTCATGTACTTGACTTCCGCGATGTCCAGTTGGACAAGGATTTGACTTACGAGGAGGAGCCGCTAGCCATATTAGCTCGGCAGGTTCGTCAGTTCAGATCGAAGAGTTATCCTTCGGTTCATGTTCAGTGGAGAGGTCAGCCTATTGAGGCAACTACCTGGGATTCCGAGTCCGATATGTGGAGCCGATATCCCCATCTTTTCCCCGATTCAGGTACCTTTCTATGTCCGTTCGAGGACAAACGGTTATTTTAGAGGTGGAGATTGTGATGACCCAAAAGGTCATCCTGTGTAATTTTAGCTAAATCTGTGTTTCGAGGCCGTGAAAACGTGCGCAGCCCGGGCGTATAGCTGGGAAGCCGTTATGTGAAAAATTGATAAAAATGATATTTTTGTGTTGAAATTTGAATAAAGTTAACTTTGGTCAATATTTTGGTAAACGGACCCGGATCTGTGATTTGACAGTCCTGGAGGGTCCGTAGGAAAATATGGGACTTGGGAATATCCCCGGAATCAAATTCCTAGGTGCAAAGTCCGAGAAATGAATTTTTGAAGAAAATTATTTTCTAAAAAATATAAAAGTTTTTGAAAATGAGATTTGATGTGAAACCTGTGAAACCGCGCCCATATTATGGTTCCGGAGCTCGGAACAGGTTCAATATCTCTTATATGTTTTATCTTTGAAATTTGGTGAGAAGCGGACTTAGTTTGACGTGATTCGGATCAAAAATGGAAAATTAGAAGTTTTTGAAGTTTAAAGGAATTTCATTGATTTTGAGGATTAATTCGATGTTTATGATGTTATTTGGTGTTTTGATTACTTGAATAAGTCCGTAGGATGTTTATGAGGTCGTATGTGTATTTGGTTTTGAGCCCCGAGGGCTCGGGTGAGTTTCAGGTAGGCGTTGTGAGTGCATAAAGCCTTAGAAAATCTGGTGTAATTGCTGTCATCTGGTGGCCAGGGATTTACCCTATGCGAACGCACTCAAAGGGGTGCGAACGCACAAGGTTATAGAGGTCAGGGGGGTCAGGGTCAATTTGTGATGTGCGAACGCACGAGACCTCAAGCGAACAAGGTGTGAACGCATAGGGTTAGCAGGGGGCTGGGGCTGGGCAGCAAAACACACTATGCGAATGCACTAGTGTGTATGCGATTGTGGTGGGTAGACTAGGGTAACTAGTGGGAACGCAGGCCTCCTGCTGCGATCGCACTGCTTTAAATTGGCCAGCTATTTTAAAAACCAAAAAAAAAAAAAAACACTTACACATGATTCCACCATTTTTTCATAAACCCCTTCTTCTCCAAAGCTCTTAGGCGATTTTTAAAGCATTTCCTCACCATAATCTCTTAGTAAGTGATCTTTAACTTGTTTTCTTCCATTTTCATCAACATTTATTAGATTCTAGGCCTAAAATCATGGAATTAAAGGTAGAAAATTGGGGTTTTGGGTAGATTTAGGGCTTTTCAAATTTTTTGGGAATTTGACCTCGTTTTGGGGTCGGATTTCAAAACAAATTGTATATTCGGGCTCGTGAGGGAATGTGTGATCGGGTTTTGGTCTGAACCTCGTGTTTCGACCAAGCGGGCCCGGGGTCGAATTTTTGAATTTTTGGAAGAATGTTGGGAAATCTATAATTAGGCATTGAAATTGAATTATTGAGTAATTATTGATGTTATTGAGTCGATTATGTCTAGGTACGATTGTTTCGAATTCGGATTCGAGAGGAAAAGCGGTGCTAGAGGCTTGATTTGCATTCTTAGAGCCGAGGTAAGTGTTTGTCCTAGCCTTAGCTTGAGAGAATAGGTGTTGAGTCATATGTGCTACGTGTTATTATCATGTTCAATGTATAGGTTAGGTGACGAGTACCTATACTTTGTTGTCAAGCATGCCTGTGAGTCATTTCTTATGGTATATGTGCTTTTCTTCGATATTCACTGTGTTATGAAGTAGAATTTCGTTTTGGAGATTATTTTGTTGTTGGAAATAATTGGTTGTGGACATTGTTGATTAGTTATTCGGTTGAGAATCATTTGGTTATGTGGTATATTCAGTGAGATTGGTTATAGTTGTGTCCCTTGCCCGAACGGTGATATTTCTGTTATTGTTCCCTTGCCAGGATGTTGTGAATTATGGTTTGTATTGTGGTTTTTCCTTGCCAAATTATTGTTCTTGATATTGTTTGGGTGAGAAAGAGTGTAAAGAACGAAGGGTGATGCCGTGTATTTATTTATTGCATTGTGAGGATACGAGTGTAAAGCACGAAGGGTGATGCCGTGCCATGTTTTATATATTCAAAAGCACGAAGGTTAATACCGTGCCGTTTCATTTATTCATTGCATTGTGAGGATGAGAGTAAAAGCACGAAGGGTGATGCTGTGCACTTTTTTTGGTGAGGACGAGAGTAAAGAACGAAGGGTGATGCCGTGCACTTGTTTTGGTGAGGATGAGAGTAAAGCACGAAGGGTGATGCCGTGCACTTGCTTGCTCTATGTGTTTACTTCCTGTTGCTATGGATGCTACTTAAATTGTTGCTTCGTTTCTCTGACTTAGTACTTGTTTTCCCCTTGTCCCCAGCATGTTCTCCCTCGTCTTACACTTAACTGTTTATTTCCTGTCGTCCTTTCTGTTATATATTATTGAATTGCACAGGTATTTATTGTTTGCCGTGTCCTAGCCTCGTCACTATTTCGCCAAGGTTAGGCTCGCCACTTACTCAGTACATGGGGTCGGTTGTACTGATGCTACACCTGCACTTCTTTATGTTGTGCAGATTACGGAGCCGGACCCAGTGGACATTGAGTGGGGGAGTATCCTTCAGTCCATGGCGACACCGAGGTAGTCCTGCAGGCATCCGCAGGCCTTGGCATCACCTCTTATCCTTTCTTTTTATCATTTTCTGTCTTATCCTGTAATTCCAAGACAGTTGTATTCACTTATTTCAGACTATTGTATTTAGCAAAATCTTAGACTGTTCGTGAAATTGTGACACCAGTTCTGGGGGTATGTTTAAGGAAATTTCGATCATAGTCGTTGCTTTCTGATTTGCTAATTTGTTGGGAAAAGTTGGGTCTGATTTCTATCATGGTAAAAATTGTTCACTGCTTCATGATTTTTCTCGTTGATTTTTGGAGGTGATGATTTCCGTCTTTTAATTTTGGTGATATTTTCCTTGTAATTTTTTGTGGTAAAAGATTTTGTAGATGGTTCGTATTTTTTTGGTGAGAAGATGATAAACATTGAAAGTGAAAGGTATTAGGTGGGATAGAAAAAAGACAATCACCGAAACTGCTGCCAGTGATAAAATCTAAAGTTTTCAAATTGATTCCCAGTTCAGTAAGGTTTTTTTCAGCAAGTTCTGAGAGAGTGGAAGATATGTGTAAAAAAGATTGATAAAAGAAAAGAAAAAAAGTGGGACCTTGAACATTTAAGTGTCAAAATGTGAATGAATGGATGATGTGGCTACACAAAATATTAAATTAAATTCATGTCAGCAGCAATCGAATAACACGCACCCATCATAAGTGTTTATTAATAACTATTTTCTCATGTAAATGTGTTCAATGGAAAACCCAAAAATTCATATATCGACTTTATAAATAATGCAAGTTCAAGTGGCTTGAAAATAGTGAGAAAATCCTAACGACCACGTGAGTCATGCGTGGCACCAAATCAGTACCTAGTCGACTATCGTACCCAGAATCATTCTCCTTGGTTTCTCCTTCCTTTTCAGAGCAAAACGAAAACATGGAAATAAATAAGGAGGGTGAATATTAATTAAGCAGTAGATTTTTTAGCTTTCTTTACAAATAAAGCCAATATTCACATCATTATCATTATCATGATAGCATGATACCTCCATCATTATAGCAGCCAAGATATATATATATATATATGTATATATATGTATATATATGTATATATGTTTTATACACACGTATAAGGTATAAGGTGGGCTGCTGTGGCTGCAGCTGCCTTTGTTAAAGGGAAAAAGTCAGACATATAATACACTACTTTTTATAGAGTTTGGTATATGGGCTATTGATTTTCCTTTTCATCTCTTCTTTGGCTTTCATAGGTCATGCCGTTTCAGCCCCAGGTAAAAATATATATTAATTTTTCGTGTTTTTCTTTTATTTTATGTGATTTTGGTATCTGGGTACGGATTTTCTTGTTGTGTTTCGGTGGAGAATTGAGTTCCTGATCAGATCTGATAAGAAATTGTTTTCTTATTGAGGCTGTAAAGTGTAAAGTTTGATTCTTTTTGCTTTGGGATTGTGATATTGTTCTTTTGGGTATGAGTTGGAATCCAAATTTTGGGATTTATTCTTGTTTTGTTGTTTGTCTTCTGTGTTGGAATCTTTATATTTATTGGAATTATTGCTAAAACTATTCTTAATAAGGTTTTGGTTATTCTTGGTAAATTTTATGGAAGGTGAGATATAATTGTTTTTTGTGTGGCTGTTCTGTGATGCGCTTATGAAATAATGGTGGTGATTTAGGCTTTAGGGTGTGAAGTTGAGTTCTGGTGTTTTTAGGATAAATGTATCTTATTGAAGTTAATGGTTCTGTTGAAGTTTGGAAAAAAGCTAGTACTCTGTTCTGAAGAACCTTGATTGTATTTCTACTGCTGTATTGTTTTTCTGAGGTTCTAACTAAGGGTACAATGAAGTTCTTTGAATTTCGCTATTGTTTAAATGAGTAATATTTTAATTGTAACTAAGATTGTATCTTTTTACTCAGATGATCTTGCTTCACAATGTAATGAAAGGATTATATGTGCTTTTAGTGATTTTTCATTGATCATAATGTGCTTTGAGCTACAAATATGACATAAGTTTGCTGTATAATTCTCTATCCAACTATTTAGTGTTTGTTCTTACTGTTTGATTGCTAGATGACATTTGTGATAGTCATAAATACTATTTTGAAGGCTGATATGTAAATAGATTTATAGGAAGGTTTTACCTGCAACTGCCTAATTATAACTTAATCTTGAACAACAATGATTGAGCTGATCTTAATGCCACTAATCCTGTTTAGTGCTTATCTAGGCGAGGATGTTGACTGTGATCCTTGATTAGAATGCTTGCAAGTTAATGTAATTTCATTGCTTAAGTCTTAACTTGTTAAATTTTAGCTCTGCCATTGTCTATCTCAAGCTTAGTTGGCTTCTCTGGGTATTTTCCTTTTGTTTAGTATTGTGCTGTGACATACCAACTCGTCTTCCCTGGTTGTTTTTTCAGGATCCAGTAAGCTTCAATTCCAAGAGAATAATATTGTTTAGGACATGGAGCAAGTGTGCCTTTTCTCTGAATGCTTTGGGTATCGAGCTTTTTCATTTCAGGAAGTTCTTGATTGGCGGTTCCTCTTCCGTAGATTTCCTTCTTGTTTCCTTTGTCAATTGCACATAGTGAACAGCTCCTCTTGACTGTTCAGTATAGGAGGCAATTTGCAATTTCCATATAAGCTAGTGTTTTGGATGTTTAATGCAATTCCTCTAGTAAGCAGCACACCTTATGATGTCAGTTGTGACTGTACTATTAACTACCTGGTGCAAGTTTGTTTTTTCTAGCGCATTGCCGATACGACACCCATTCAAGACCCTTTGGAAACCATCCTCTGAGGTATTGCTGTGGGTTGAATGTTACTTTGTTATAGTGCTCTTAATTTCTAATAGCCTTACATCATTTTTGCTGTCTCTGTTCATTACAGGGCTAAATCAGCAGATGCATGTATACATAGTTGGAGTTAGTTAGCTTTTTGTACCCTTGCATCAGGTTTGGTAGTTTCTAGAGACCTCGTCTTCACAATTCAGTTGACTGAAGACTTGGTATGAGACTAAAGTGTATTGGAGGCAAGGAGCTAATGTGTTGTTGAGAAAGAAATTTCAATCATCTCTTGAGCGTATGATCGACCTGTTGAATTTAGCTGTTTGAGTCTCAGTTAGCTCTGAAGTGGTATCGAGATGCATTGCAGCACTTGTCTTTGCTTGCTTTCTCTCCCCTGTTACTGTTTTGGATCTGTTAATGCTTTATATCTTACAAATAAGGCCGTGAAGCCCATTGGTCCTATCATTGCTGGTTCTGCCCTCATCAGTTTTTCAGAAGGGAACTAAGGGAGATTTTGCTGAATCAGTCAGGCCACTAGTTCCTTTTAGTATTTTCTGTTCCAGTCATTCCGAGACTGAACAAATTTCACTTAGTTTATGTGCTTGTTGTCTCTCCGCCTTCAATAAATAGGTGTACTACGTGCTTTTGAAGCTGCAAAAATGGAAAGGTGCTGGTCTCGTTCCCCTTATTATTATTGATTTATTTTTTTCTGTATGCTCGTCTAATTCGTCTTAATGGTGCAGGTACAAGATAATTAACGAAGTTGGTAATGGCACATTTGGAAATGTTTGGCGTGCACTTAATAAACAGACTGATGAAGTGGTAGGTGTAGATGTGCAAGGATCAACAAAGAACCTACTGATGTTTTTGTACTTTTGAAGTCCTTTTAATTTTATTCATTTGTCTAACACAGGTTGCAATAAAAAAGATGAAGAAGAATTATTATTCATGGGAAGAATGCATAAACTTGAGAGAGGTCAAGGTTAGATGATTTCCTTCCTTTTGGCCATATTTGGTCTTTCCTCTGCTGAGGATTCAATAACCATAAATCCTTTTGCAGTCTTTGAGAAAAATGAACCATCCAAATATTGTGAAGCTCAAGGAAGTGGTTAGGGAGAATGACATTTTGTACTTTGTGTTTGAATACATGGTATGCGATGGTTTTCCTTTGTAATTTATATTTGTGACCATCAGTTAATTGAGTATCTGATTCTGCATGAGTTTTGGTAGGAGTGCAATTTATATCAGCTTATGAAGGACAGGGCAAAGCTTTTCTCAGAATCCGAAATAAGAAATTGGTGCTTCCAAGTATTTCAGGGTCTTGCTTATATTCATCGACGAGGATATTTTCATCGTGACCTTAAGCCAGGTGTTTAACTTTCCAACTTTTTTGTCTGTAAATGCTCTGAATGATGGTGAAGAGTTGACTTAACTGAAACTATCTTAGTGAATGACATGAGCTGTACTCTCTCTTGTTTTCCTTTAAGCGTCCTTGATCATGAAGATCTTGTATATGTATGGTGATGCCCTGCTCCCTTCCCTTTTTTTTCCTCGTTATATCTTTAGTGATGTATTCACCCTGTCTCTTGGAAAACTAAAAATACATATTGGTGTTTGTTACGAGATATTAGTATTAAGGCACGAAGGAAAACTGGAAGAGCCAATACAATATTTTTGGGATATATGTGCATGCGATCATGAAAATCTGCATATTATAGCAGTTGAATATGTCTTTTTATGTTTATGGAGTTTATGACATCATAGTCCAATTGGACCAATTCCATTGTGATCTGACCCATTTTTACATATGATACTGATGGTTGTCCAGAGAACTTGTTGGTTTCGCAAGATATAATTAAAATTGCTGATTTTGGTCTTGCTCGGGAAATCAATTCTCAGCCTCCATTTACGGAATATGTATCAACACGTTGGTCAGTATGCCTGGTCTTCTGTACGTTCATTGGTCTAAAGCGTTAGTTTTTTTCTTCTGATCTCTGTTATGTGGGACTGCAGGTATCGTGCTCCTGAAATTCTTCTCCAGTCACCAATCTATGGTCCTGCTGTCGGTAAGTATAATATATACAATATCTGTTTCAGCTATTTCTTTCTGGATGTGTATTGATTGTCTTTCAACGCTGCAGATATGTGGGCAATGGGTGCTATAATGGCTGAGTTGTTTAGTCTTCGTCCTCTATTTCCGGGTTCAAGGTATGCATCTGTGGTTACAATATTGATTTTTCTGTGACTTGCATAAATATGTATATAGAAGAGGAGAGGAGGGATTGGTGGATTGGAGACTGTCATTTGCAAATCATTACCTTTCTGTGACAGTCTGCTGTACGCTCTTGTCTTCTTTGGGTGCAGTGAAGCAGATGAGATATACAAAATATGCAGTGTTATAGGGACCCCATCCAAGAGGGAATGGGCTCAGGGACTTCAACTTGCTAGTGCTATCAACTACCAATTTCCACAGGTTCGCATTGCTCTCCCTTGCTATGAAGATATCTGCTGTTTCTGGATTCTTTTAATGAATTATTGGTTGATTCTTAGAGGATTTTCGTATTAGCTGAGCTCCCCTCCCCCTCTCCCTTTTGCCTTTGAATTCCAGTGCTTATCTTTCAAATTATTGAAAAGAGGGTCCTTTTATTCTTTTCCATTGAAAGAAACTATTCCTTTGGCTCAACATAAAAAATGCTGCTGTTAGATTAACTAACGAATCCGTCTCATTTGACATCTGATTTTGGGTTGACACCTGCTTCCTTGTTTTATCTGGCAGATTGCTGGTGTAGATCTTGCGTTGCTAATTCCATCTGCCAGTGAGGATGCTATTAGCCTTATCACGGTAAGAACTGGTTAAAAGCATTTATATTACTATTCTGAATTGGTCGCGACATGGTCATATATGGACTAAAGCTCCTTTGTTTCTGAAGAAACAGAATGGTGTATCTGATATATTGGCATTTTATTTTATTTTTATTCTGCTGCAGTCTCTTTGTTCATGGGATCCTTGTAAGAGACCGACAGCCGTCAATGCTCTTCAACATCCTTTCTTCCAGGTGCAAATTCCTTTCCTTTTTAAACCTTATGTACATAAGTTGGTGTTTTGTGTCTCTATTAAACTATATAATATCATTTATGATGCAACAGAGTTGTTTTTATGTACCTCCGTCACTACGCACCAAGACTGCTGTTGCTAAGACTCCTCCTCCGGGTTTGTGTTGTCTTTAGTATTTTCTTGAAAGAAACTTGGGTTTTATGCCGCTTTATGATGAACCTAATCGGATTTTTGGTTGCTGTAGCTGTCATGAGGGATGCATTGGAGCAAAATTACGTCAAGTGGTCGTTGCCCAACCCCAAACCCAGTAGCAACTTCTCCACCGTTAAGTCACAGTTGCCTGTTAACACAGGTAACATATAAGAATTTGAAGGATTTTATGGGGATCCAACTAATCAGAGGGCCTAGTTCTTTGCACAAACCATTTAATATTTTTCTTTCCTAAATTTAATTGTGAAAGAACCATCTTTTCTGCTATACACAAATTTTTCTTCATTCTGATACTTGTACAATTGTAATTTCACAGTGACTCATGTAACAGGCGTACAAAGGAGGTTGGATATGAAATATCAGGTATAGTTGTTGCCTTGTAAACAACCTTTAGTTAGTGTTTGCATCTTCCCGCTGAATGCTGTGCATGGACATAGGTATTCTACTTGAATCTAATCTATGCAACGAATGTTCAGGAACCAATGAGGAGTGATAAATCCCTGAAAGGCTCTGTTAATCAACAACCAAAATACCGACCTCCTGCAAGGAATGTCCCAAGTAAGTTCTATTCAACTTAATATTTTTTCACACATCTCTTGGCTAGAACTCCCACCCTCTTCTAATTGTGGAACAAAATACTTTAGTTTTACTTGTACAATTGTGTCCCTCCCTAAAGCTTTTTATTTTTGTTTTTTTGGCTTGGCAGTGGTTGGTTCTGGAGTGAAAACTCGTGCCATTTCGGATGCAACTGAGAAGCTGGCGAATATGAGCATTGGCTCTGGTAGAGGACCTACAAAGCAGCCAGTATTTAAGCCTATGAAGGCAGGAGGGTGGCATGGGCAGCACGACTTGTTCCATGGACGGTCTCAAGAGCTTCTTCCTGGAAGAAGCTATTCAAGGAAAGTTGCTGGATGAAGAATTTTATAAGCTTGAGTGTCGTGTTCTGGTCAAGTGTTATTTAGCGATAGTAGTCTTTATGCGCGCGGCTCAGTTTTGATGTTACTTTTGTGAGCCAGCAGTCTTGTGCTTTGCAAATTTGCTCTACGTTCAAGATGTTGAATAAATGTGTTTTGCTTGTTTTGGTGATACTATCATTTCTACATTCAAGTATTGAATAAATGTTTATGGTAACTAATTGTATGCGATACTAATAGTGTAGTACTGTCGATGTACTTTATGTAGCTTAAAAATCTTTTAGCTTTTGTGCATAATTTAAAGTTTGATCAAACGATATTAGTAGTCACAAAATACGTGGTAATTTTAATTTGGTTTCCTCCACTTTTTCAGTAAGCGAAGCTAAAGATCAAACCAGATGCCTAAAAATGTAAAGAAGCCAAAAGAATGAAAAAAAAAAGACAATAAACGAAAACGTAGCTAACTAATAAAAAAATGAAACTATGAGTCTATGATCATCATCATTCATTATCCACTTGTTGATCATGCCTACTTCGAACGCGAAAGCAAAATCTTGAATTTTTTCGATCCCAACGAACCGCAATCACATCATCTTCTTTTAAATTCCTTCTCTTCACAAAGCAGGGGGTCCAGTTTCTGATGAGTTGAAAGCTATCGGTTGCCCATTTCTTAAGCGTCAAAGAATACTCTGATTGTGTATCCAAATCCCAGACCTTAACATCAGTTCCACATAATTTTTGGCAATCTGTAGCTTTTTGTTCATCCAAGTAAGGTATAACGTAAGTCTTCACCTCTTGTCTCGGCAACAAAAGCCTTGAAGATCCATTCACATCACTTTTTGTCAACTTCTTAATTATCCAGTGTTCTTCCTCTGCTGCCGCAGGGGCCACCGGCCCTAAAATTAAACGCTGTTTCTTGATAGGAACAAGTTTCTGATCTTCTCCTTTTCTTTTTAAAAGAGGACCCATATTAGGTTGATGGAACAACCTTTTGGGGGCACAAGAATCTTGACTAATGATATTCGGGGAATTAGAATTGGAGGGCAGTGTTGAGGTTTCGGGTATTGTTGTACCTGGTAGAGAAAGACAGAGATCAGTAGACGGCGGCGGCGATGATGATGACGGAGGAGGAGGAGGAGGATTATTTACAAAGTGTTTAGAAGCAGTAGCTAGGTTTTCTGAAAATTCTGGAAAGAGAGACAATGTTGCAGCCCGGTTTTGTTGTGGAAAGATAGACGAAGTGGGGAGTTTGGTGTCGTAGTGATTGTCGTCAAAAGTGGAGATGCATGAGAAATTACTAGCAGTTGTGGAATTTGTTGATGACGACTCATGAGGATAAGCATAATCAATTGGTTCTACCTTTATGACAGTGTTATCTGAAGATTGTGGAAACAGAGACAACGTTTTAATATCGTCCTGAATGGTGTTCATGGTCATGCACGAGAAAGTAGAATTGTAGGGAATAATAGCTTTGTTTTCATGATCACCCTCTTCCATGGCGCCGCAACAATAGCTAGTAATATGCAAAAAAGAATAAAGAATGGAGGCTCTCTCATTACCTTTTTATAGATTTTTAAACTTCTCCCATAGAAACTCAAATTGGGATTTAGGTTTTCCCTTGAGGTTTTTCCGTTTCATAGGCAATATCGGACTAACCCCTTTAATTTATTCCCAACCAGATTAGGAAATGGAAGGGACTCCCATTTACCTTTCTTGATAACCTCTATAGGCATATGAATTTTATTAAAATTAAATTTATAAAATAATTTAAATTTTATTGGTCCACATAAATATTATGGATTAATATAATAAAATTATATATATAAATCCGATATATGTGGGTTAAATAAATAAGTTTAATTCATTGGGCTAGCCCATTTAATTGGGCTACAAGTGATAAGCCCACTTCGTTTAGCCCAAGATGCCATCTTCCTAGAGACCCAGGTTGGTGCCACGTGTCAAATGACGTGGCGGGCCAAGTCAAACGGAAAATCCAATAGGATCATGCTACGTGTCAAAATTACAAGGCATGCCAAGTCACATTAAAAGGCTAATGAAATCACGCCACGTGTGCAAGTGCCAATCAAATGCGGCCTTGTCACACTTCGATTTGATTGGTTGGAAAGAGTTTGTTCTTATCATAACTCTTTCCTTCCACAACTATAAATATGGGTCTTCATAACTCAGAAAGGACACCAGAAGTTATAACAAGAAGCAAGAGAAAGCTCGTGGATCAAACACCGCAAATTTCTCTACAAGTTTCAAGCTTCAAGCAATCAAGTTCAAGTTCAAGAACAAAGAACGAATCAAGGTCAAGTTCAAGCGATCAAGCTCAAGCTCAAGAACAAGATCATCGTTCGTGACAACAAATATAGATCCAAGATCAAGCTCAAAGGCCTTTGAATTTATTTACTGTTGGAAAGAAGAATCAGAGGATTCATAGAGATTGTAACACTCATATTATTTGAATTAAAATACTACAATTGTTGCGATATTTTTCGGTCTTGATTTTATTTTCTCGACGCAATTTATTGTCTACAAATTCTGGCCCGCTCAGTGTGACAATCTCTACCTCTCATCTCAACTTTTCAATCACCAAAGTTCAAGAACAACGAAATGGTTTCCAAGAAAACCAACTCCAGTTCAACTTCCTTCAAGGCTGTCAATTCCAGGTTCTATGCTGATGTGGAAAACATACTCGAAGTTACCTGTGGAAGCTTTGGACTGGTTACGAGGAGCAAAACAAGCTCGTTAGGACAACAAGCACCCCAAGTATCGTCCGTATCTACCCCTGTTTTCGGATCTTCGTCCTCAAAAGGATCAAGATCTTCCACAAATGCACCCGACGGAGGAAGCGAAGTTGCTGAAAAGATCAAGAAAACTCTTGCTCTACTTGACCTCTCCGGATCCAAGCACTCTAGTGTGAAGGAAGATGATGACGCTTCAAGTGATGGATACTCCCCACTTACACCACATAGTGTAAGCCAATCACGGATCAATTTGTGTGAAAATCGATGCTACTCTCCATTGTCCATGACAATCATGCAAGCCATGGTGACAAACACTTCATTTGTGGAGGAGCAGTTGGCAAACTTGACGGAAGCAATCGCTGGCTTGACCAAGTGCATGCAAAATCAAGATGCTAGAATCGACAAGCTAACAGATAGGGTGGGAATCTTGATGGAAGAAGAATCCACCCATGCACCTGGCAAACTCCCAGAATTTCAAGAGATTGATCCTCCCCCACGACAAGTTGCATCCACTAAGGAAATTCCAATCTCTTCGGAAGGGATGATTCCAATTAATCAACTGAAGGAGTTTATCGAAGGAATTATTAAAATCAAGTACGAAGTTGCTACCAAGTCTTCCCTTACATACACAAAGCCGTACACTGCAAGGATAGATATGTTGAAAATGCCTCTGGCTATCAACCTCCAAATTTTCAACAGTTTGATGGTAAAGGCAATCCAAAGAAACATGTGGCGTACTTCGTTGAGACATGCAACAACGCTGGACTTATGGAGATTATATCGTCAAACAGTTTGTCCGCTCGCTAAAAGGAAATGCTTTTGATTGGTATACAGACCTCAAGGCAGGATCTATTGATAGCTGGGATCAACTAGAACAAGAGTTCCTTAATCGCTTTTATAGCACAAGGCGCATTGTGAGCATGGTGGAACTCACAAATACTCGTCAACGGAAGAGTGAACTAGTTATCGACTTTATCAGTCATTGGAGGAATGCAAGCCTCAACTGTAAAGACATGCTTAGTGAAGCTTCTGGCATAGAGATGTGCATCCAAGGTATGCATTAGGTATTGCGCTACATCTTGCAAGGAATCAAGCCTAGCACATTTGAAGAACTTGCAACTCGTGCCCATGACATGGAATTAAGCATGGCCTCTGCTGGAAATAAAAGGCTGCCCATCTATGAACCTCGCAAAGGGAACGACAAGCAAGAAGTCAGAAAATGGAGCAAGTTTGTACCAAGATCTGAAAGTAAAGAAGCTATGAATGTCAACACATCACCCGTGAAGTTCACGACGAAGGTGAGAAAGAAGCAGAGTATGAAATCCACTTCGTTTCAGGATAAGCCAAATGGAAAGTTGACTCTAAAAGAAATGCAAGAGAAAGAGTACCCATTTCCGGATTCTGATGAGCTAGCTATTTTTGAAGAACTCCTCGAGTTAAATCTCATTGAGCTTCCGGAGATGAAGAAACCAAATGAAGATGAGAAAATCGATGACCCAAATTACTGCAAATATCATCGACTTGTGAGCCACCCTCTGGAGAATTGCTTTCTCAAGGACAAAGTTATGGACTTGGCTCGTGAAAAGAAGATCGTGCTTGAAGATGAGAAAGAAAGCACAAAACAAGTCTCTATCATATTTGGCTCATTCAATACAGACAAATTATGTAGTTCTAAAGAAAGTAAAGATGAAGAATTACTGGAGAATTACAAAGTTGAAGACCGTCAACCTGAGGACGATGAAGGTTGGACGTTGGTGACTCGTCGTAGGCGCCACAAAAGGAGCCCCCGAAAAGGTTCAATGGAACAATCAACAAGGAAAACAATGATGAAAAGGCCTAGGATATGGAATCCAGTTAAGAATGAAAATAAAGCGAAAGTGGAGGTGCATCACCCTCAAAAGAAACGACATCCGGTGACCTTGGAGGATTTTTTACCAAGTTGGTTTCGCACGAAGATTTCCCATGGGAGTATTGATGCCTCTTGTTGCCATGCTGACAAAGGGAAAGAAAATATGGAGGACCTACCATTGGCACCATCCTCGGAAAAACTTATAGAGTCCACTCCTCAAGAAGTTAATGCTTGTGAGGAAAAAGTCACGTTCACAAATGACGACCTTCTGCTAGGTGACACTCCCCATAACCACCCATTATACCTAGTTGGCTATATGCGTGATGAAAGGGTAAATCGAATTTTCGTTGATGGAAGATTCTCAGTGAACATTTTTCTAATTCGTACTGTGAAAGAAGGTATTCCCATGAACGAACTCTCAGAAAGTCGTGTGATGATCAAAGGATTCAACCAAGGGGGGCAAAGAGCCATAGGCGCGATCAGGATGTGATTCAATATTGAAGATATGCAATCCAGTGCATGGATGAATGTGATCGATGCAAAGACTTGATACAATGTTTTGCTTGGAAGGCCTTGGATACATGAGAATAAAGTAGTTCCATCTACCTACCATCAATGTTTAAAATACTACGAGGGTGAAATCAAGAAGATGATAGTTGCCGATGATGTTCCATTCACCGAGGCAGAGTCACACTTCACTGATGCAAAGTTCTACTTGAAGAACCACATTGTGAAGGAGCTAAAAGTTGATGATGTCATGAAAATCAAGAACGACGAGCCCATAACTAAAAGAGCTGAGGTGACAATTGGTAAAGCCAAAGCTGTTACTGAGGAGGTACAACCCAACGTGAATAAATCCCATAGAAGGGATATTGAATGTTATGGCAAGAAAGTAAGTCCTAAGCTCCAACACTTCCCTAAAAGGAAGAAAGACGAGGGCGAATCATCTAATCTCCAAACCAACACACTAAAGGAGTTAACTCTTCTGGTAAAACGAATTGAGGTAGTAAAGTTGTACTCGAAGCCGCTAGCAGGGTTTGTAGCTCAAAATCGTTTGCAGAATGTGGCACTCCCTACAAAGAGAACAGACGAAGGTTTTGATCCTAACGCTTACAAGCTATTTGCGAAAGCTGGATACATTCCCGATGACCCGTCAAAATTAGGGAAGCTCCCATCAGAAGCTACAACGAGGCAACCACGTGAAGGTTTGGGATACAAGAAACCTTCACCAATGCACATCTCAATAAGAAGGGCGAGTAGCAATCATATCACTGTAGAAGACGAATCTGCCGCTTCTAACAGGCATTATGTCTTTGATCGACTCGGAAAATCAACTGTGAGAACTTTCGTATTTGAGAGAATGGGTCCGTTAAAGAAGGGGAACAAGTTCCAGAGAAGTTATCGAAATACAAGAACACCCGCTCCGCCCAAATCCATAAGATCTCTAAAGATTTCCAAAGTTTGGTTCCTTCTAGAATGAGGCGACAAACAAAAGTTATGGTTTCTTGTGATGAAGTACTGAAAGTGAAGCCATACACTGTAGTATACACTAAAGAACGTGATGACGACGAAGAAAGTGTGGGTTCTTCATATCATGTCACTATACAAGGCGAGAATGGTGTTCCATCTTCAATGGAGGCTAATGCAGAGTTGGAGGATGTTTCACCATGTTATCACATATCCTTCAACGACGGGGACCCTCAAGAAGATGAAGATGCGAAAGATGCTCCACCTGAACTTGAAGAAGGAGTAAAGACAACAGTTGATGTCTTAAAAGAAGTTAACCTTTGCACCGATGAAGAACCAAGACCCACCTACCTAAGTGCTTTACTAGAAGCTGATGAAGAGAACACTTATATTGAGTTACTCAAGGAGTTCAGGGACGTCTTCGCTTGGAGTTACAAAGAGATGCCTGGATTGGACCCGAAAGTAGCAGTCCATCACCTCGCAGTCAAAAATGGTGCTCGCCCTGTTAAACAAGCTCAAAGGCGTTTTAGGCCGAACTTGGTTCCCTTGATTGAAACCGAAGTTAACAAAATCATCGAAGTTGGATTTATTCGTGAAGTTAAATACCCAACATGGGTTTCAAGTATTGTCCCTGCAAGGAAGAAAAATGGCCAGATTCGAGTGTGCATTGACTTTAGGGATCTTAAAAATGCATGTCCGAAAGATGAGTTTCCACTTCCCATTCCAGAACTGATGATCGATGATACTACTAGGTACGAGGCAATGTAATTTATGGACGGTTCATCAGGCTATAACCAAATTCGCATGGTGCCAAAAGATGAAGAGCTTACTGCATTCCGTACCCCTACGAGTATTTTTTGCTACAAGGTAATGCCTTTTGGCTTGAAGAACGCTGGTGCTACTTACCAAAGAGCTATGCAGAATATCTTTGATGACCTTCTCCACAAGAATGTCGAATGCTATGCTTATGACTTGGTGGTGAAATCAAGAAACAAAAGCGACCACTTGAAAGACCAGAGAATGGTGTTTGAGTTGCTCTGGAGATACCAACTTAGGATGAATCCATTAAAATGCGCCTTTGAAGTTAGCTACGGAAAGTTCATGGGTTTCATTGTTCGACATCGAGGGATTGAAATAGATCACGCTAAAGTAGATGCAATCTTGAAAATGCCCAAGCCCCGCAATATTCATGAATTGAGAAGTCTGCAAGGAAAGCTAGCATACCTTAGGAGATTCATCTCAAACCTAGATGGGAGGTACCAACCATTCAAATGCCTTATGAAGAAAGGTGTCCCTTTCAAACGAGACCAAGCGTGTAGCAATGCCTATGAGAGAATTAAATCCTACTTGATGAAGCCTCCAGTTTTGGCAGCCCCTATACTTGGAAATCCGCTGATACTATACATTTCAGCATAAGAAAGGTCTGTTGGAGCACTGTTGGCCCAAGAAAATAGTGAAGGGAAAAAAAAACTCCCTTTACTACTTGAGTAGGATGATGACACCAAATGAGCTGAATTATTTGCCAATTGAAAAATTATGTCTGGCGCTAGTCTTCTCAATCCAGAAGTTGAATCACTACTTTCAAGATCATGTCGTTTGTTTGGTTTCCAGAGCAAATTCCATCAAGTTGATGATGTCAAAACCTGTCCTTAGTGATCGACTAGCAAGGTGGTACCTCAAGTTTAAACAATTTGAAATCGTGTACATCCCACAAAAGGCTATAAAAGGACAAGCGTTAGCGGACTTCTTGGCAGATCACCCTATACCTGATGATTGGGAGCGAACTGACGAACTACCTGATGAGGACGCCATGGTCATTAAAATTCAGCCTCCATGGAAGATGTACTTTGATGGTGCTGCACATCGTAGAGGAGCTAGTGCTGGCGTAATATTTGTCACTTCTCAAGGTGAAGTTCTGCCCTACTCTTTTACGTTGACGCAACTCTGCTCTAACAACATTGCTGAGTATCAAACACTAATACTTGGGCTTGCAATGGCTGTCGAAATGAAACGGTTGCAATTGTAAGTCTTTGGTGACTCTCAGTTAGTGGTCAATCAGCTTCTAGGTAGTTACGAGGTCAAGAAGCCTGAACTATGCCCATATCATGATTACGCAAAAAAATTAATGGGGTGGCTCGGTGATGTGACTATTCAACATGTGCCAAGGAAAGAAAATAAGAAGGCTGATGCTTTAGCTGCCCTAACTTCATCATTAACCCTGCCAGATCAAGCGCAAATTACTGTCTGCCAAAAATGGGTAGTACCGCTGCCAAATGAGACTGAAGGTGAAGAAAATGAACTCAAGCATCTTGTCGCTGTTTCCGAAGTTGAGAAAGAAGAATGGCGACAACCCATTATCGGCTACTAATGCTATGTGATACTTCCAGAAAATTCGAGGAGAAGGACTGAAATCCGTCGTCGTGCACCTCGCTTCCTTTACTACAAAGATACTCTATACAGAAGGTCGTTCGAGGGAGTCCTCTTGTGATGCTTAGGGGAAGAAGAAGCACTCCAAGCTTTGCAAGAGGCACATTCTGGGGTATGTGGGTCGCACCAGTCTGGACCAAATCTCCACTCCATATAAAAAGGATGGGATATTATTGGCCAACGATGGTAAAATATTGCTTGGACTATGCTCGAAAATGCAAGGCTTGTCAATTCCATGCGAATTTTATTCATCAACCTCCTGAAGTGTTGCACCTGACTATTGCGTTCTGGTTGTTTGACGCTTGGGGATTGGTCATTGTTGAACCACTACTAAAGTCCTCTGGTGGGCACCTATACATCTTGGCTGCAACTGACTACTTCTCAAAATGGGCTGAAGCTGTTGCTCTTAAGCAGGTAAAGAAGGAAAATGTCGCAAGTTTCATCCGAGTAAACATAATCTATCACTTTGTCATTCCTCGTTACATAATAACGGATAATGGCAAACCGTTCGACAATAGGTTGATGAAAAAGATTTGTGAACTCTTTGGCTTCAAGCAACGTAACTCTTCTATGTACAATGCTGCCGCCAATGGTCTAGCTGAATCATTCAACAAAACTCTATGCAACTTGCTAAAGAAAGTTGTCTCCAAATCCAAATAAGATTGGAATGAACGTATGAAAGAAGCTCTATGGGCATATAGGACGACCCACCGCACGCCAACACAAGCGACTCCTTATTCACTCGTTTATGGAGTCGAAGCCGTCTTGCCACTTGAGCGTCAAATACCTTCATTACGACTAGCTATTCAAGAACGGATCACTGATGAATAAAATGCTCGACTTCGATTAGCAGAGTTGGAAGCTCTTGATGAGAAGAGGTTGGAAGCTCAACAGAGTCTTGAATGTTATCAAGCTCGATTGTCTCGCGCCTTCAATAAAAGAGTTCGCCCGAGATCCTTTCAAGTAGGAGATAAAGTCCTTGCCATAGGAAGACCCATTATCACTTCCCATAAACCTGTAGAGAAGTTCACTTCAAAATGGGATTGGCCATATATCGTGCAAGAAGCTTATTCAAGTGGGGCTTACAAGCTGGTTGATGTAGAGGGCATGAAAATTGGCCCTATCAATGACAAGTTTTTGAAGAAGTATTATCCTTGAAGTGCCACGCTCCTTGACGATGAGCCTAAACTGCACGTTCCTACACTCCTGGCCCGCATGAGTCTAAATGTGTACGGCCTACCTAAAAAAAAAAAAAGGGTCCGCTAGGTTGAAAACTTCGAAAGAGGCAACCTAGGCAAAATTTAGGACATAACAAAAATCCGCTAGGTTGAAAATCTTGAAAGAGGCGACCTAGGCAAAAGTTAGGACATAAAAAAAAATATACCCATTCTGAACTACGGTATGACTTGATCCTCTTCACCGAGGTACGTAGGCAGCTTAGAATTTCATTCTG
Source organism: Nicotiana paniculata (assembly GCA_005239505.1). Taxonomy (NCBI): domain Eukaryota; kingdom Viridiplantae; phylum Streptophyta; class Magnoliopsida; order Solanales; family Solanaceae; genus Nicotiana; species Nicotiana paniculata. The sequence continues at coordinate 39,802 of MDKI01242683.1, forward strand.
AGTTCAGTCTCATAAGTTCAAAAGATACATAATCCCCCAATCATTGTCCGAATGAAGTACAATAGAATGTCATTCATTCAATCAGTATTTGAAAATCGAGTTGGGATACCATTCTTCTGTTAAACTATGGATACCATTTGATTTAAAGAGGGCAAGCCGCTATGGTTAATTGGTGTCTTCAACGAAATGATTAATATATTTTTGAAGGTTGCCAAGCATTTGCATTGAATTCCGGGGATCCGTTAGGCCTTCACGTTCGCCAAACCTTAAAGTTATTTTGGTCAACCTTCATGACATTTCAAATTCAGTGAGACTTGGACCCAATATATTTGGTGAGAATGAATCTCTTGAATTTCAATTTTTGACAATTAAAAAGGTTCTTACAATCTCGAGGTTTCCACACCAAGATACAAAATTTTTTGGTGAAGTCGCACTAATATGGAACTGTCGGCATATCAGGAACCAAAATTGACTTCAAAATATTATTTGAAGCTATCCTTAAGGAATTAAGTTTTGAGCTTTGGATATGTTATAGATTTAGAAGTTAGGTTTCCAATGGATTAAACGTTTCTGGATTTCGACATTCCTACATCAAGATACAAATATTTTGGTGAAGTTGTGCAAATCTGAAACTATCAGCGTGTCGGAATTTAAAGTTAGATTCAAAATAATAGCTGGGATGATTCTCAAAGTTTTTGATTCCTAATTTTAAATATGTCTTGTATTTTTAAGTATAGTTTCCATGAAATTAAATTGTTTATGATTTCGACGTTTCTACACCAAGATATAATTATTTTTGTGAGACTGCACAAATCTGAAACTATCAGCATGTCAGAATTTAAATCTAGATCCAAAATAATATCTGTGATGATTCTAAAAGTTCTTGATTCCAAATTTTGGATATGTCTTAGATTTTGTAGTCTAGTTTCCATAAAATTAAACGGTTCATAATTTTGAATTTTCTACACCAAGATATAAAAATATTGGTGAGACAATGCAAATCTGAAATTTTCAACATGGTGAAACCTAGAGTTGGTTTCAAAACATTATTTAGGTGATTCTGAATGTGTTTGATTCTATGTTTTGGATATGATTTATATATTGAAGTCTAATTTTTGAGAAATTAAATGGTTCATTATTTGGACTCTCCCACGACAAGATATGAATCTTTCATTACGAGTACGTAAAGATGAAAATTATGCGACCAAGATAAATGTCGGAAAATGTAAAGCAAAAAACAAGCAATCTGATTTAAGATGAAATAAATATCCACTAGTTCAACCTAACATAAGGATAAAATGGGAGATAATTCTAATAGCCTAATGTAAACTAAACTTATAGTTGATCAATTCTTGACAGCTAGTCTACAGGTTCTTCTTCTTCTCCTCCAAATTGGCCGAATCTTCATCAGTTAGCAAATTTACGTTGTTATATGAAGAAACCTCGGTCTCGGCAGCTAAAACTTTTGCCTGAATCTCTTCAACCTTCTTTTGAGTCTCTTCTATAATACCTTCGAGGTTCTCCCTCTTTTGTTGTAATGTCTGCAATTTCTTCACAACTCTCTTCAGCTTTTTTTCACTAGAGGAAACTTCTTTAACTTTCTCACTTTCTCACTTTCTTCAAGTTTGAATGATTCAAGACGCTCCGTATCTTTGGAAATCATCTCCAGCTTCTCATTTTGACTCGTCTTATCATCCAAATTGGATCGCTCTTGGTCATATGAGGCAGCGAACTCGAAAAGAGAATCCAGTAAACACTCTAATGGAGAAAGATCTAAATATTCACCTTTTTCATATCCTCAAAAATCTCAGTAATTTGCTCCCTATAAGATGAGAGCAGTTCTGCACGAGTCTATTGCAAATATCCTCCCAAAGTCCCAAGACGAATTCCTTTTTGCGATTAAAGACAATGCTCCTTCCTTCAAAAATAGATATTGATGTGTTTGTCATCGGTTGGACGCGAGTTATCTCATTTAGAGTTTGTTGGTTCAGGGCTCTGTCATGAGAAAGAGATGATACCTTTGGAGGTGACTTCACTTTAGATGTAGGCCCTCCAATAGATTCATCACTCACTTGCGGCTGGTCATGTGGGGATACCGCTGGATGCTCAGTGGCATTTAACTGCATGAGGAAAGGCAAAGAAAGTGAATGTTTTTTTAGAGCCATTCGTTCGTTAACAAAAATAAATAAATAAAAAAAAAGGGCAAGGTGATTGTATTTTTACCTCCTTGTTACAAGCTGTAGGCGTTCTTGAGGGATTATCAACACTTGGAACCTCTACGATCTCTACTAGGTTAGGCCGTTTCCTTTTCCAATTTTGATGTTCATTGGTACTCTGACTTGTATCTTGAGGAACTTGCGTGCTAAATGGAAGAACTGGAAGGTGCTTCTCTAAATCCGCTGAAGTGCACACAACCTCTTAAAAAGCCGCCTTTGAGGATTTAAGCTTCCTTTTCTTATGTTGTGTAGCTACTTTTGTGATTGGAGTACGTGGCTCTTTAACTTTTGGGAGCGTCTTTCTAACACTTTTATCTTCACCTCCTAAGGGAGTAGTAGACTTTAGCCCAACATTTTCTACCAAAGATGGTAAATTATTCTCGAGAAACTTTCCATGCGCTTTCTCCCACCAAGACGTATAATTGGTGGAGAAAGGATTCTCCACAGGATCGCCCGTTGGGGGAAAAACCGCGCGTGACATAGACCGATACAGTGTGAAAATCCTCCAAAATATGAGTTCTTCATCTAGAGAGGCATTATAGATATCATTCTCCAAAAACTGGGGACGTTCTGGTAAAACCCAAATTGAAGAGCAAGCCGATGTGGGATATAGGGCTCGATGATAAATGAGTTACCATACCTCAAAGGGAGGTAATTAAAACGTAAGTTCATGAAGTAATTTGACTCCAACTATTGAGGGGCATCGTTATCCACATAATAGTAAGGGCGAGAATCAGTTAACATTGTTGGTGTCCAAACTATATCCTCCCCAGTGTGGATGCGTTTTCTCTCATCCTCCCCGTCAAAGTACCTCGCAGCTCCCTTTCCTGAGTATGCCACCATCAAAGGGACAGACGGACCCTTAGCAAGTGGATAATGGGTTTTGAAGTAATGTGCAAGTCAACCGTAAACATAATGAATGGGAAAAAAAACTTTGACCTGATCAAGTTGGGAAGAACACGAAATCTTATTCAAACCATGATAAATACTTTCCAAAACTGGGACCGCAAGGCTTATCTTTCGCCCCCCTGCCATAGCGATTGCCATCTTAAAAGTCTCGGGACAAATGAAGTTTTCTGCCTTGGGAAACACAAAGGCACATAGCCAAATCAATAAGAATGCTGCTACGTAAGTTTCATCTTTCATGTCAGCCCTCACCCTAAGCTTGGAGAATATAACTTCTTGACCACTCGACCACCTCGTTCTCTCGAGAATGACTCCGTTAGGATTATGTGTCGACTTTAGACTCGCGGATTTCTTTTCCTTTCGCAGTGGGGCAGGTTTATATACTAAGATTTTTTTATACCAAAAATTTGTCCACTTGCTGAAAGAGACCTTTTGGTTAGCATCCGTACCTTCCTTAAGGTAATGGAAGGCAACAAATAAATACTCGCAAGATCGAGGGATAAATCTCATCTGGTTTTCGTCCAAACCGATAAGTTCTCTTGTCTCAGGTACCACTTCTTCATACGGAGAACTCATAATGGGCAGACCTCCAAGGATATGTAAGTCCCAAAGAGAGATAGATAGTTCCCCAACTAATGTAAGAAGCGTGTTCGTCTTGGAGCACCAAGCGTCATAAAATGCTTGCAAAATATTTGAGTTTCGATCATAAGTGAAAAGTGAGGTATAGACAGCATCATAAATCTTTGTTGTACTCAGGGTTTGTTGGCTTCCACCAAGTACATCTTCAGCCCATTCCCAATATCCTGGAATATGATGATATTCGCCCTCGATTGTTGTTGTGCTTCCCCAACGTACTTAGCCTTGAATTATGCGATGTCCTAAGTTTGAAAAGGTGCTAGCAATGTTATGTGGCGATGGATTGGAGCTTGGAGAGACCACATCTTGGAAAATGGATTAGAAGTTGACTTGTGCTCTAAGGTCCAGTTTTCTACATGAAGGGAGTTCCTCAAAGGAGGCCGTAAGGCTGCGTACCGGCCAGCTTGCGGGGCGCGAACCAAAAGCTACGTTTGTTCTATGTCATCTTCAGTCTCGATTATGAGATATCTGAGTTTGGAAGAAGGTGAGGTATAGTCTCTGAATTTTCCATCTCTCGGGCTGCAAAAAAAAAGAAGAAAAAAATAGGGGGTCATCAAAGTCCAAATCAAGAATATTAGAATGATCACAAAGGTCTAAATGAGTAAAATGGCCTCCGGTAGTCGGGCCACACTGAGAGTAATCTCTCCAGTAGTCGGGACACATTGAAAGTAATCTCTCCGATAGTTGGGTCATTTTGAGAGTAATCTCTCCGATAGCCGGGTCATTTTGAGAGTAATCTCTCCAGTAGTCGGGCCACATTGAGAGTAATCTCTCCGGTAGTCGGACATATTGAGAGTAATCTCTCCGATAGTCAGGTCATTTTGAGAGTAATCTCTCCAGTAGTCGGGCCACATTGAGAGTAATCTCTCTGATAGTCAGGCCATGAGAGTAATCTCGCCGATATTCGGGAAGGGATGAGTACCCATCCTCTCACACCCTAAGATTGTCTTCTTCATGCATGGATCATCTCATTAAACAAGAACACATCCTTCTTGTTTGACCTACAAAAAAAAATGACAAAAGAAAAAAAAAAGCACAAGAAAAGAAGAAGAAATTACCTTCGCGTCAATGCTTCCGAGTCCACAAAACTAGATTCAAATGGATTGCAAATATGCGAATTGATACTGAACAAAAGATGAGTGCATGTGATTTATATAGAATTCTCAAGTGGCCATTGAAAATTAAATCCGATATGGGATGGCTGCTGTGATCAAACTCGAACAAGGATCGTACAAGGTAGTCTCTCAATTGAAGTTGGTATCGAGAGTTTGACGAAAGTTTCGTATGCACGCACAAATCCAAATGGGTCTTGTATTCATAATAAATTAAGGGAAATATCTTAATCTTGGTCAATTGATTCTATTACTGCATGTTAATGAAGGAAGTGATTAATTTTCACCGAACTTTGAATGCAAATCCCGCGCAAGTCTTTTGAATTCCATAAGCGGACAGTCGACTAAAATCCAAAAGGAGCTGAAGCAAATCTAGAAAAAGTGTCTACTTTCTTGATCTCCAAAAGCTTAGCAAAAAGTTCGATTCCTTCTGACTGCTAAGGACAAAGAAATCAAAAGAGTGTATAACTAGTTTATTTATACATTATGATAATAATACCCCTTTATTAAAAATTAAATACTCCCTTATTTCATTAATCACCAAAAAAGGTATAGATTTTATTTATTTATTCATGTATGTCAAAAGAAATTCTCAAACACTAAGGGGTCGTTTGATTTCGAAGATAAGTTATACTGTGATTAATATTATTTTTTATTGATTATTTGGTATATTGTATTGATCCTAAAATTGTCAATTGATCATTTTTGTCTTCTAAATAATAGCAAATAAAGTTATTACTTTTTTCCTTAATATGATAGAATTTAGCCATTTTAAGCTGCAAATTGAAAGGGTGTACGCACGAATTAATCCATGAAAGCTCTGTTAAGAGGGAAGATATGAATCGCCTTCATTAATACTTCGAGCCTTGTCTTTTAAAATTGATAAGTTGATATTTTGAAAAGTCTTAAAGTAGGGGGCATTTGTAGGCATATGAATTTTATTAAACTTAAATTTATAAAATAATTTGGATTTTATTGGTCCATATAAATATTATGGGCTAATATAATAAAATTATATATATGTCCAATATATGTGGGTTAAATAAATAAGTCTTAATCCATTGGGCTAAGCCCATTTAATTGGGCTACAAGTGATAAGCCCACTTCGTTGAGACCAAGATGCCATCTTCCTAGAGGTCCAGGTTGGTGCCACGTGTCAAATGACGTAACACGCTAAGTCAAACGAAAAATCCAATAGGATCATGCTACACGTCAAAATGACAAGGCATGCCAAGTCACATTAAAAGGCTAATGAAATCGCGCCACGTGTGCAAGTGACATGTTCTAGCCAATCAAATGCGGCCTTGTCACACTTCGATTTGATTGGTCGGAAAGAGTTTGTTCTTATCATAACTCTTCCCTTCCACAACCATAAATATGGGTCTTCATAACTCAGAAAGGACACCAGAAGTTATAACAAGAAGCAAGAGAGAGTTCATGGATCAAACACCACAAATTTCTCTACAAGTTTCAAGCTTCAAACAATTAAGTTCAAGTTCAAGAAATCAAGTTCAAGTTCAAAACGAAGAACGAATCAAGGTCAAGTTCAAGTTCAAGCGATCGAGCTCAAGCTCAAGAACAAGATCATCGTCCGTGACAACAAATATAGATTCAAGATCAAGCTCAAAGACCCTTGAATTTATTTACTGTTGGAAAGAAGAATTGGAGGCTTCATAGAGATTGTAACACTCATATTATTTGAAATAAAATACTACAATTATTGCGATATTTTTCGGTCTTGATTTTATTTTCTCGACGCAATTTATTGTCTACAACCTCTATTTTTATTTTGTTATTATAATAATTTTAAATGCTGAGTGTTTAGAATATTGTATTCAAATTGTATAATAGGTATGTTTAGCTTCACTGAGAAATGTGTAATTAATACTGCTTGTATTATTGTGATATATATTAGAAGAATGAAACATATGAAATGCGTGTAGAACTGTTATTTGCAATAAGATTATATTATATTTGAGAAATAAAGTTGTGATAATGTCGGATGTTTCTAAATGCAATTTGATTTATAATTTGGGTATGTCTAATTATGAAAGTTACTTGTGGATAAAATTTTTGATTTATAAAATCAGGAAAGTTTTAGACTACTAAAATTAGTGTGTAAAACACAAAGATGGTAACTTAATTAACTTTGTAATTTGAGAAATGAACTTCCAACATGATTTTAGTACTTTTCAATATGCTTAATTTTCAACCTGATTTTAGTATTGTCACGCATTCGCCATCTCTTGGCTAGGAACTGGGTGGTCTCTATTTGATCATATCTACGGGAGACTAATTCAGTAGCAGATAGTTTAGCCAAGAGCCTCGTTTGGAATGGCATGTACTTGTAGCTTCTCGTATTTCTTCGCGTGTTCGGGGAAATGTTGTTGGGGGTTTCATTCCCTCGCTTGATCTTTAGCTAGATTTTGTTTGTTGCTTTGTTTCTCTTCCGATAGAAAATATGCTTGCGAAATAATTGAACTAATATGCCTTCTAAAGTAATTTGATAATTGAACTTCTAAAATAATAATTATATTAATCAAAATTAATTGAACTCCAAAAATTAAACTTATCATTAAATATTTACAATTTTAAGTATTAAGTACAACAATTTTGTTATCATCACTGTCACTAACAACTACGTATTTGTAATGCTCAATTATTTTTTCCACTTAAACCATTTACCCATGTCACCTCCTGTGGTGGTGGGAGTTTACTCTGACCTACTTGTATTGGTAAAAAAAAGAGTTCACATATAGGTCAGCTTTTGACAACTCAGCTAATCACGTGGATATAGGAAAATGCGACACCTGGATGTGATTCTTTGAGAGGTACGGTATAAAGAGACACGGTTCAGTAAACCCACGAATTTATCAGCCACGAAAAACTCAACTTGATCAAAACGGGAGAGAGGCACGGTCAGAATGAATCTAGACAAAGCTACGGGCAGATTCAATGACCCACAATTGATTATTCGAACGTTATGTAACCGAACCCCAATTACCGTTATCTTTTGTAACGCCTCATTAATGTCATAATTAGTCATTAATGAGTAACCATAGCAAGAGTCGTATGTTATAAGAACTCTCCTATATAAGGGAGGGGAATACAGCTTGTAAAGACATCTGATTCTCGAATACAATCAATTTCGATTTTCTATATTTCTGCAATATTGTCTATTATTTATTTTTCTCCATTACTTTGATTATCAGTAACCTGTATTCATCTTAAAAATAAGCTTTAGTCAAATGGTCTAATTCTTTGGTTAAACAAATTGGTTCCGTTACCGGGAATCTGATAATATTTGTTTACTTTTCAAGTGATATCCTTTGAATTATATCAAACCCCAACGACAACAACCAGCAAAGGAGTGGAACCCCAGTTCCATCGCCTTCAGGAACCCCACGTGGTTCGAGGGAACAGTCCCTAGAAAGATCCAATAACAACAATGGTGGTAATGATCAATTAGTGGAACAAGATCGTGTAAAACAAATGATTGCAGAGTATGTGAGCCAAGCTTTACAAGAATTTGCGAGAGCATTACAGGCAGTGTTACCTACACCGCCGACGCCACTCCCCAATAACACCATCACCATGGAAAATCCATATCTAGGTTGGCAAACTCAGGAAGAGGAGATACTCCTAAAGAATCTCTCGAAACTAGACCAGGTATATCTAATAACTCAGAATTACAAAATTTACTCCTAACCATGCAGAAATAGATGAAGGAGCAGAACAATCGCATCGAACAAATTTCTGGAGTACCACCTATCATCAAAGGCATCGATATTGATAAATATTCTCAACAACCTTGGAAGCCAAGTGTGGCCCCCTTTCCTATATCCAAGAAGTTTAAAATGCCTGACGTTCCCAAATATGATGGAACAACTGACCCACGCGACCATGTGACTGCTTTCACTACTGGGGTAAAAGGCAACGACTTAACAAAGTAAGAGATTGAATCAGTCCTTGTCAAAAAAATTGGGGAAACACTTACCAAAGGGGCCCTAACCTGGTATTCTCTTCTCCCTGAAAATTCTATTGACTCTTTTGCTGAGCTTGCAGATTCGTTTATAAAAGCACACTCTGGTGCACAAAAAGTTGAGAAGAGAATGGAAGACATATTCAAAATAAAACAAGGAGACATGGAACTACTCTGTGAGTTTGTAGATAGGTTTCAACAATAAAGAGTGTAGTTACCCAGGGTGCCTGATAATTGGGCAGCCATGGCATTTGCAAGCAACCTAAACGATAAAAACTCAGAAGCCACGAGACGACTTAAGGAAAGTCTAAGAGAATTCCCGGCTACAACATGGAACGATGTATATAACATGTACAGTACTAAACTCAGAATAGAAGAAGACATCATTGCTCGTTCGAGAGATGAAGATCATTCCAGATCCAGACGTTCTGAATCAGATAGAAGATTAGGTAAAAACATGTACGATCCTTACTTAGGACCATCGGGATGCGATATCCATCCCAGGTTCGAAAATACTAGGTCGGACTATAGACAACAAGGAAGAGACGTAGTCTTATCCTCGTCTAGATCCAGGAAAGATCGAGATGAACGACCTAGAGGTAGTACTCAAATTGGGGATCATACCTTTAATGTAAGTACTACTAAACTTGTCTCAATATTGAGGAACATGGGAGACAAGGTTAAGTGGCCCAAAGAGATGCAGTCAAATCCAAGTAGAAGAAACCTAGATCACTTGTGTGAATTTCATAACGATCATGGGCACAAAACTGCGGATTGTAGATTTTTACAAGGTGAAGTAGAAAATATGTTAAAACAGGGCTATTTAACAGAATTGTTTAGTGATAAAGGTAAACAGACATAAATGAGGAACATGCAGGAGCTCCCAAAATCTCCTTCTCCAAAACGAACCGTTAACGTTATACACAGGGTTGAAGAAGTAAACAGAATGATTTGGAAAACAACCACAAAGTTCACAATTACACATGGTAAATGGGCTCGTGAAAATATGGAAGAAGGCGATATAAACTTCGATGATGCAGATATCAGCGGGTTAATGCTTCCGCACAACGATGCTCTAGTAATATCTTTACTTATTCATGACACTAACGTAAAAAGAGTGTTGATTGATCCAGGCAGTTCAGTCAATATCATTTTGCTAAGAGTCGTGGAAGAAATGCTACTGGGGAATCAAGTAATCCCAAAAGCACGATCCATACAGGGTTTGATAACTCTATGGTTATAACAAAAAGGGAAATTGATCTTAGCACTTATGCTGGGGGTGATCAAGAGTGCCAGGTTCCAAGTCATTGCTACTGACATGGCCTATAACGTGATCATTGGAAGGCCATGGATCCACAACATGAAAACGATACCTCCATGTTGTATCAGGTAATTAAATTCCCCTCCGAATGGGGGATTCAACAAATCAAAGGAGATCAACAGACCGCAAGAAATATAAACTCTGTGGTA
>ML337727.1:0-13055 GCA_005239505.1 Nicotiana paniculata
ATTGTATCATTGTATAAACAAGATATAATATATTATTTTCTCCCGTGCTTTCTCACAAATACAACAGGCTGTTCAAATACAGCTGTCATAGTTCTCCTGTGTTTTAACTATTGTGTTCTACAGTGTGATGAATGGTATAAATGCGCCAAAAGTTGTTGAATGTTTCGGCTCCGATGGCAATAAATACCGACAACTTGCAAAATCTGGCAATGATGACCTGAGACAAGATGCTGTATGTGCTTAAACTCTTTCTTTTACATCTGCTATATTTGGCAAACTGAAATTCAGCATACATGACAATTTTTTTACTAGCATGCTGTTATGAGAATCATGGAAGATTGAGGGGAGTGTCAGATACCACAGAGTTATTTCTTTTCTTTACATCTCTATCAAATTTGGAAGCATGGACTAGCATCAATGCTTAAGGCTTATAATCAATTATTTCTGCTGGTTATTGTGGAAGCGTTAATTCCGTTATCAGTGATTGCCGGTTCTTCCCTGATTTCTTGGTGTACTTTTACCTTGTTTTATCCCAGCCATCAGTAAGAGTATAGGTGCTGGTAAAATCTATAGTTGGCCTCTTGTTTATTTCATGTCTGTGGATGCCTTCCCTTTCCGCTTGTAATTTGTGTTGTACGCATTGAGCTCAAGAAATGGTATGTCATGGATTGCAAATTCCCTGCTATGGGTTTTCTTTTCTCGTGAGTATTAATATACATTTTGAATTTAATACACAGGTGATGGAACAGTTCTTTGGCTTAGTAAATACTTTCTTACAGAACCATCGGGACACTTGGAAAAGAAGGCTGAGAATTCGCACTTACAAGGTAACATCTTAAAAGGGTAAAATCACCTTTAATTCCGAAACAAATTATAATGGAAAGCAAAAATCCTTGACTTAAGTTTCTCTTTGAAGGGGCGCGTGCCAAATTATTTAATTCTTTTCTGTTGAACTTAAAATCTGTACTCTTTAATTACACTTGTTTTACTTAATGATAATCTTTCAAGTATATCTATACTATTCTTCCCTACTGCTTAATATGGCTATTAACTATATCACCTCCTGATTTAATGTTATTGAGTAGATTGTTCAAGTCTATCTTGCCTAGGAGTTGTATAAATATTGGTTCAAGATCTTATGATACTTTGTCAATCATATGCTTGTTAATGCATTCCACATGGTTCGGCAGGAATGAGTTGTTATATGACCTTTTACAAATTCTCCAGCTCTAACAATCAAATTAGTTCATTAAGCCACGTTTTGTTGCACTAACACTTGAACCCATATATACTTCCTCTGTCCACTCATTTTAGATGGCTGTGTTTGTGAGACAGGTTGTACCTTTTACCCCAAGTGCGGGTGTTTTGGAATGGGTGAATGGCACTCTTCCACTCGGTGAATATCTTATAGGCAGGTCAGTGGAACTAGCTTCGGCATTGTTCTCTACCCGTATATTTCATGGATTGAGTTGCTTATTGAACCTTGTATTATTAAAATGCCAGCACTAGAGATGGAGGAGCCCATGGACGCTATGGAGCAGGAGACTGGACATTCATAAAATGCCGGCAACACATGACTGTGGTAAGTGCCACGACTTATCTGCTTTGTTTGTTTTCCACTTTGCAAATCTCTCAACCATTACATACATTCAGTCTATTGCTAGCAATTCTGCTGCTGCCTCAACAGTCTTTTGAGGCTTTGAAGCCTTAATTCCCTGCTAAGTTGAATTACTAAGCAAAATGTTTTGACAAGTTTCTCTTCTCTTACAACAATAGGCATGGGTAAGGATTTTGGTTACTGAACTCTTTAGTAGACTCCATAAGCTTGTACCAAAAGGTAGGTGCCAGAGAGGAGAAAAAATGTATGATTGAGAGAGAAGAGCAAAAACTTAAATCTACTACCTATTTGGGGCTACCGCTGGGTGCTTCGAGCTGAGATCTTGCGGTGTGGAATCCGATGATAGTGAGAGTAGAGAAGCGGTTAGCGGTGTGGCAAAAGAGGTACTTGTCGAAAGAAGGGAAGCGGGATGGAAAAAGAGGTACTTGTCGAGAAGAGGGAAGGAAGTATTAATCAAAAGCACACTTTCTAGCATACCAACTTATTTCATGTCACTCTTACGGTCCCCTGGTAAGGTGACCGAGAGTTTGGAAGACTTCAATGGAACTTCTTATGGGACATGGGTGAAGGAACAAGTCATTTAGTGAATTGGAGAGTTGTCACATCTCGAAAGGAATGGGGATGAATCAGAGTGGAAGATCTCAAGGTTTTTAACAAAGCTTTGTTAGGAAATTGGATATGGATATTTGGGATGGAAAAGAACGCATTTTGGAGGGGCGTCGTAGCAGAAAATTATGGTATAATGGAAGGGAGGACCAGAAACATCACAGTTCCGTAGTGGCTTGTGGAGGAGTATCGTGAAGGGTGGGAAGACTTTAGTGGACATATTTCTTTTAGGGTTGGGGATGGAAGTACCGTTAGTTTTGAGCGCATAAGTGGTGTAGGGAGAACGAGTTGAGCGAAGCCTCCCTTAACTTGTATAGTGTATCAAGCCAAAGAGGGATGGCAATTCAACAAATCTATAGGATCATGAAAGGATAGCTTATTGGGATTTGAGATTTAGGAGGGACTTACAAGATTGGGAGATGGTGAATTTCACAATGTGGTTGAGATATTGTATGGGTTGAATACGCCAAACTACATATCAGACGCATGGAGATGGCTGGAGTATAGAGATGGAATATTCACTCTTAAATCATATTATAAGAGGTTGCTAGGGGAGTTATACATCTTTCCACATTGATCTATTTGGACTCTCCTAGAGTATCGAGAAACGTGTGTTTCATTGCATGGTTGGCGGCAAGGGGAGTGATTTTAACCGTGGAAAATCTAAAAAAGAGGGAGAATCACTTATCTTGGTTGGTGTTTCATGTGTAAAAGCTTGGGCGATGACGTAAATCATCTTCTATTGAGTTGTCAAGTGGCTAATTGGTTGTGGAGGGTGGTTCTTAATTTGTTTGGGATGCAATGTGAAAGAGGCATTGCATAGCTGGGTTTACCTGAGGGGAAAGAGAAGTCCTAGGGCATGATGGGTTGCCCCATTCGCTAGGGTTGGGCGTTCGGTACTTCGGTAAGGTATTTATGAATTATGGTTCGGTACTTCGGTATTCAATATATCAATCGTGCATACCAAATACCATACCAAATACCATACCAAAGTAGTTCGGTATGGTTGGGTATTTTCTTGTTTGGTTCGGTACGGTTTCGGTATCGCACCATCCCTATCTAACGTGACAAGCAGTTTTCAGTATCGCACCATCCCTATCTTTTTAGAAAGAATGAAGTGGACAAGGAAGCAACAGATTGTAATTTAGCCATGACTTAACAATATATAATAAAGATAATTTATGTTACTTGCATTAAGATACATATTATTATGTTAAACCTAGCATAGTTAAGTAGCAATTTGCATACATGCCTCTTCAAAATAAGTACAGTATCTACGTGACTATAAGCTGATAAAATTTATACAAGAACTTCAAAATATCTAGAAAATTTCAGAAGAAAATTAACAAATCAAAGCAGAAACTAAATTAGAGAAAGGAGAAAGGGAAAAGGGAATTAGGGAAGGGGAACGATCGTTTGGGGCTTGGGTGTTGGGCAGTGGGTGTTGAGCTTACTTTATTGGGCTGGAAAATATAATTATAGAGGTGGGCTGGCCGGCTGGTCAGTGTAGGACTAGGTCTAGGACTGGAAAACTGTAGGAAATATTTCGATATTAAATATCGAAAACTCAATACCGAGTACCGTACCGAAATACCGAAAAATCTATATCGAAGAATACTGAAATACAGAAATACCTAACTACTTCGGTTCGGTTCGGTTCGGAATTCAATTTTTCGGATTTTATGCCCCCTACCATTAGCAATCATGTGGGTTATTTGGAATGAAAGAAATAGGAGGACAATTGAAGGGGTGAAACAAGATTTTGGAAAATTGTAAAGTAGTTGTTTGTTTCTAGTTTCTTTTCGGTGTTCTCATGAGGTCCCTATTTGTATAGAGGATTGAGTCTCTTTGTTGAGAACCATATTCTGGTGTAGGTTCTCCTCTTTTTTAGGTATACGGCTTGTATACGGGGTTTCCTCCAATTATTAATAAAATATTTACCTTATCAAAAAAAAGATCAGTTTTTATGGACAATTGCCCATGAGTCTTGGTAGGAGATAGAGATCAATCAGTATAGAGAGGTTATTCGATCAGTGGCTCTACTCAAATCAAGAGGACGACTTTACATATATCTCCTTAAATCCGAGCAGGATAGAAAGCATATGTTAACTGGGGTTTTTTAACATTAGAGATCTACTTTGAGCACGTACTTGTTACTTTAGTTATGTATGGGGTTAATCAGTAGCATACAAGGTGGGGTTCTATGGTGTATGGTATTCCTAGATGATGGAATTGGTGAGAAAATAAACTAAAGTGAAGAACTCTTGATAATAAGGGTTTTAGGACATGTCGAAGTGAGATGGAGTATATGCACTGCAGGTTCATCCAACATAAGAAAAATGATGTTGAGGTGAGATTAGACGACTCAAATATTTAGACTCGGTCTTTTAAGAAAATAATGATGGATGAAGACTGAGTTTCATGGAAGCGTCGGGATACCTACCAGAGTGAAAGGAAAATTCTTTAAAACAATTATGAGACTAGAAACACTATATGAGAGTGAATGATGGCCCTATAAGTATTCACATCATGAGTGTTACAAAAATGTAGATGTTAAAATGAAATTGTGGTCATATAATATTAGATAAGATTACCAAATGTAATGTGCGACAGAAGGTGCAAGCAGATTCATAGATATGATACCATGATCGCTAAAGGTGTCGAGAAAAAGGATGAGGTTGATAGAAATTTCACGTAGAGAAGTATCTCAAATGATTTACAATTTCTTAGAACTTATGTGGACTTAGCGAAAAATAGAACACATTAGGGGTGAAGTATCAGTATTGTTCGATACCAGCTATTTGGATTAGGGTTAGTCGTCATTGGGACAGACTAACTAGATCCGGTCGTTTACAGGAGTCTCATAAGTTTGGTTGGAGACTATTCAATAATGTAGGGATTGGTGTGAGATTTAGAGAATCCATAGTCTTAGAAAATTCTATTACTGCGTAATGTAACGAAAGAGGCTCAAATGGAGTCCATAAATACACAGATTCGTGTAATCAACTCTAAATAGTTATGAGTGAGACATAGTTGTTGTATCTCTCTGTGTATCCCACTCAAATCTTTTGTGTATCATCCACAATATGTTTGTTTGTAACTAGAGAAACATCATTGAGGTTAAACATGAACAAATTTACTTACTTTTTGGGCAAGCTCACCTCAAGTATATGTGCATGTTTGGAGGGGCTTTCGAGGAAATCCCTCAGCCTTTTGCTTGTTATAGCAGCTTCCTCCCGCAATCTCTTTTGACATTTAGGAATATCTAAATTGGAGATAGTAAATGGACGAGAAACTTAATATGACCTTAGAGCCATGACTTGGAATAGTGTTAAAAATGGACTTGAGGTTAACTCAACTCCAAAAGTTAGCTAATGAGGTGAGTATTACGGAACACTATATATGGAGGTAACAATCTATTCCCTCAACCAATGTGTGACATTTTAACTTTACGCATTGGGCATGGACATTTGGAGTGTGAACTATCCAACATTGCATAAATCAAGAATAGGGATGGGTCTGGATTTGATACCATGTGAGAAGCTGGACCTTGGGCTTATATTAACTCCAAAACGAGAGCATAAAGGTTAGGATTGCCGAGGATCCTAGACATCAGAGGCGGACTTACATTGTAGGCAGCGGGGTCACGGGCACCCTAAGACTTCGGCAAAAACTCTATATATACTTGCTAATTTTTAAAAAAAAATAATCAGATATTAACAAAGGCCCTCGTACTGGCCTTTATAAGTAGTGATAAATTTATATTGAATGTAATGGTGCCTCCGTGACTATGGAATCCTGGGTCCACCTCTGATAGACATCAGGTCATTCCCTCAGGCCTCAACCAATGCGTAAATTCTAACAAATAGTACAAACAATTGAAACTCGTTTGGGAATGCAGAACGCATGACATAAAATGAGATATAAAGATTTATGTGAAGCTGCATACAATTGGTTTGTAATTCTTAGTTTCAAGTTAGTCATACCGATAGATTTGCTTTTAATTCCATAGGCGTAACTCTGTTCTTTTTCTTTCTTTTATTGTTGAGGGGAGGTGTTGGTCAGTCATGCTAGCTTTAGTTATTATGTTCAGTGAAGCTCAAACACCATATCTATAGGCACTTCCCTTATTAGTCCGTTTCAAAAAGAATGATATTTTTCTATATTTCATTTACCTACTTTTGCCACGAATATGTTATGACCCCACAAAGTTTTTGTCCCTTAAGTTTTTAGATCACATGTTTCAAAAGTTTTTTTTTATCCGTAAACTTTATGTCAAGTCAAACTAAATCAACTAAATTGAAACGGAGTAAGTAATATCTACCCAAATTCACATTCAGATTTCAAAAATATCTCCTTTCTATAAGAAGAAACTGTCAAAATGCTCATCATATCCCTAATTTGCCTAATTGGTTTGATACTTAAAACTTGAAAAGAACCGTCTTTATCCTTTCATTAGCTTCTTTGGATCTAAAAGTAGAGGGCCTTCCAACTTGTATGAAAAACTTCAAAGCAACGTGGCTCAAACACCATATCTATAGGTGGCTGTATGAGTTGAACAGTAAAAGGACATGGCATAAACGTATGACATCTTTTATTATAATTTAAAATTGAAGCTCAAAGTGCATCAGTTAGCTGAAACTCAAACACCATATCTAGTTGGGAGTCTTGTATATGACTTATTTCAATAATGTTCACTTTTTTGTGTAGGAAAGTAACAAGCGGAAGGCCTTCCAGGAAGTCTGTGATAACTTCAGGTATTACTCACCTTCCATAAGACCTTGAGCTCAAGTTGTTTGAGCTATCTAATTTTCTTCGCTGCAGGCCTGTCATGCATCACTTTTTCTTGGAGAGATTTTTTCATCCAGCTGACTGGTTTCAAAAGAGGCTTGCTTATACCAGAAGCGTGGCCGCAAGTTCGATGGTACTTGTTCCAGTGATTTAGCAACTTCCCGAAACAGTACCCTCTCTTCAAATATTTCCTAGTAAACCAGAAAAGAAATTGTGTACTCATAAACAGAAATTAGAAAACTGTGTTTGAGCTTAAGTTCTTGCTAGATATTTAATGTCAAGGTCTTGATTTATCTAATAGTTTTGAATGGTCATACTTCTTTTACATTCAGGTCGGATATATTGTTGGACTAGGAGATCGGCATTCCATGAATATCCTTGTAGATCAAGCCACTGCAGAAGTTGTTCACATAGATCTTGGGGTTGCATTTGAGCAGGGCCTTATGCTGAAAACTCCCGAAAGGGTTTGTTTATTTCAACCTTGAGTACTCTTCTTCTGTTAGATTAGTTATATTAAAGTTGGTCATATTCATAAAGAAAAGTTAATCAGATGTGTAAATATGTATTAGTGGCCCGCATTGGATGGATTTGTTATATACGCTATATAGGGTATCTACAAAAGAACTTAGGTTGAAGTCACTTGTCTTCTTGCATTCCTAATCTTTTCACTCATACTCTCACATATCCTATGTCACTCTTTTGTTTTTATAAGATCATGTCATTGTTTAAATTTCTTCAGCCTGTATCTCAATGGTCATCCATATTGATCTATTGCAGGTACCTTTCAGGCTGAGTAGGGACATTATTGATGGCATGGGCGTAACTGGGGTGGAAGGGGTTTTTAGAAGATGCTGTGAGGAAACCCTGTCTGTTATGCGGACAAACAAAGAAGCACTGCTTACCATTATCGAGGTACCGCATTTCAGATGCCTATTCCTACCACATTAGGAGTTTAAACTGTGTCCGTCAGTTATACTTACGAACCTTCACTGCAGGTCTTTATCCATGATCCTTTATACAAGTGGGCTTTATCCCCTCTAAAGGCTTTGCAACGTCAGAAGGTATATCAATGATCTTGGCGTTTATCCTTTTCTGAAGTCCACTTGCAATGTTAGTGTCATATTCATTAAGAAAACTGAAAGTCAAAAGTTCATTTAATACAAGGTAAAAGTGGTAAAAAACATTACTGATGAAATGTCATTCTCTGTGATTCTTGTATGTATGGGATTTTATCAATTCAGGAGTCTTGCTTAGAATGGATATCAATAATTTGACATGGTGCACTTGCAATGGATAATGTCTAAATGTCAGCTGCCAAGTCAAGAGGATAAAGGGAAAATAATATATGAGTGAAAAATATCCCTTATGAACTCATGATTTCTATTAGTCTCTTGAGCTGCATTAAAGTCAAGTATTTATCCTCACAAGAAGCAGGAAAATAAGAGAAATAGTAATGAACAATTATACAAGTGGGCTTTATCATTTCTCTGATGTGCTTGCACATTCTGAGGATCAATATTGAACATTTATTCTGCTCATGGTAAGTGTAGTGTCTACTGAATTTACCTTTACTCTTCAAATTATTTTCTTTTTATTTTGTGTTGCAAGACCTTGCTTTAAAATACTTAAGTCCCATAATATATGTTTGTAGGAAAAAGAGAAGAGGAGAATTGTAGGATATTTTCAGCTTGAGTGTTCTCAATTTACCAATCTGCGTATTCTAATATAGGAAAGAATCAAAATTTGTAGCATTGGATCTTCCTAATTGATATATATAATATTTTTGAAGTGCTAATTTATATATTTGCAGATATGCTTAACAGAGGTTATTAGTTATTACATATGAAAGCACGCCTTTGGCTAACTTGTACGAAAACCCTGATTCTGGTTTTGTTTTGTGACCTAGACTGTCATTCCACTTCCATTAATGTGACATTTATAGGCATATTATCCACAATGCATTATGCACCTGACTGTATGTCTGAAGGAGCAACCACAGAAGTATTGTTGTGTGGGTTGTCTTGGACATTACAGCTGGTGAGACATGCATATGCATTTTGAACCTGACTTTTGTATATTAAAGAAGTGTCTACATTATCTAAGTAGTGTTTCTGCTTGTGAAGTTCAATGAGATGGGATAAATCCAACTCTCTTCATTTTTTTCTCGAATAAGTACAAAATCCAGCTTTCTTAATGCCCAAATTTAACGTTAGTCCTTGATTAGAAAGTATGTAGCACGTGGAGGCGTAAAACTAATTGAACAGCTGAGTATGAGCAAGTCAAGACCTCATACTGCTCTGTTCCAAAGTACACTCAGTTTTGTAGGAGCCCATTAGTTTATAGGTGGTGAAACTAGTTTTAGCTAGAAGCAAGTTCTTGTCTTACTATCATAAACCACTTGACTTACTACCCAAGTCCCATTAGAATAGCCTGTAGTCATGTTTTTACAATTCAAACTTAAAATACGTGTATATATGAACTGGTTGATATCTGAAGAAGGTATAATAATGTTCATCTTCGCATTTACAAAGGCTTATTGAACTATTTCTGCTTGTTAGGAAAGTGAAGATGATCTGGAAACCAGTTTGGAAGACTCTCAACAAGATGACTATGAGGGGAACAAGGATGCTGCTAGAGCCTTGATGCGTGTTAAACAAAAGTTAGATGGATATGAAGAAGGTGAAATGAGAAGTATTCATGGGCAGGTAATCTGTTAACCGGAACAAGGCATCAATTCACACACACTATACACTAATAAAAAGTTCCTAATTTTCCTCATTTTTTATCCTAACGGCTTAAATTATTAATCTGATTATTAATTTTAATCCCTGCTAGCCGAGTGATATGTCTAATTGCTCTTTGTTTAATTAAACTTGAGAGCATCATTCTTTACCTTCTACGCAAATAATACACACTACTATATGAATGCTCTTTTCAGAAATTGTGCATTCAGGTTCAGGCAACTCTAATTATCTTTATTTGCTTTCTCTCGACTGAAATTGACCAGCAAATTCTTTCCAATAGCTATGTGGTTTAGATTGGTCTCCTTTTTATGTTTACTATTTTTGGGAAGAGCGGAGGCATTTTTATAATGAAACTAAACTTATCCTGAGTGCTAGTTACAAAAGAAAAATTAACAAGGATAGCAGTGTCTTGAAATAATATTGAAACATTGCAAGTCCAGGCAAGTGAGGAGGTAGTTCTATGACTTGAATAGACCCCCGCAGAATTGGCTGATAGGGTGCTGTGCTTCTTAGACGCATTACTTTTTTTTAGAGCTAACTTCTATCGACCAGTAGGTCACAGAGTGATGATAACCACATTTTACATGGAAGAATCTGTTAGTTATACATGTGAAAGCATCTACACAACAAAATTTGTTAGTTAAGACGCATTACTTTCCTTTTACTCAAACTTGAATTTCCCATTGGTACCTCAATATATTTTGCATAAAAGAAAAGATCGAGGTGATAAGTGTCCGACGCCTTTTTGCAGGTTCAACAACTCATACACGATGCCATTGATCCTGATCGTTTGTGTCATTTGTTTCCTGGATGGGGTGCTTGGCTATGAGAGCTTTCAAACTAGTGTCAGCGCTGATTAAATTGTTAGGTTCTTCATTTTCTTTTTCATTTTTCCTCCTTAGTTTTGGTGAGTGTAATCTTGTGCATGATCTTAGGTTATGGGTGTAATTAGTGTCGCTGTAATGAAAAGACCTCATGTAAATATGTCAGCAACGCCGTCATTTATTCTAATCTATATGAGTTTCAGGCTTTCAGCCTCATGTTCGATTCTCACCTTGCATCTACAACTTAAGCTCTCACAATCTCACTTTCAAATAATAAGACAAAAATGGAATTAGAACTCTTTTTCTCGCGCTTGAAGCCTTGAACTTTAAGCTCAAAACAAATTTATACCCCTCTACAGCGCGTTCTTCTTTTTTCTCTCTCTATTTGTCCTCCCATAGAAATGAAATTACCTGAATATATCTTATTTTATTTTGATTCCCATGCTGTTATCACGCAAGATTCCACTAAGCGATTCGGAGTATCAAAATAAATAATTAATAAAGGAATAGATAAATACAGTGTGTATGTTTCCTCGTTCTCAACACCTTGGCTTTGACCTCAACAATTAAAAACGTCTTCGGTCTTCCCTTTTATTACTTCCAATTTTCCAAAAGTTTGGAAAGAAACAAGATGGATGAATCAATCAGCAACAGCTACTACAAGGAAAGCCTCCTGCAAGATCAATCCTCTTCAAGAACCAAAAGGAAACTACGTTTGATAATCTGTCTGGTAACTCTCTTCACTCTCATAATTGCTGCTATCATCTCTGCTTCAGTAATACTTAAACAAAAAACAGAGTCCAAATCACTCTCTTTTAACCCAACAAACGCTATTATAACAGTCTGTGAGCTCATCAGCGAAGATCCGGACTCATGCTTTTACTCTATTGCTTCACTATACGATGCCCAAATCCCATTATTATCATCTTGGTCAAATGGAGATTCTAGAACTAACCCATCTCGAATCTTTATTCTTTCGCTTTATGCTTCAAGAATCGAGCTTGAGAATGTTGCTTCCTCAATTGAAAAAATAATTTCAGTCAACCCCAGGACTGTTGGGGTGTTGAGAAATTGCCAAGGAATGATCAGATTCTCTCTAAAGCAACTCAATGAATCAGTAATGAGTTTGGGCATTGACCCAGATGAGAAAATCCTGACAATTAACAAAGTTGTTTGGGATTTGCAACAGTGGATTGGTGAGGCCCAGGGTCAAGTACAGAGGTGTGTTGATTTATTGGAGGACATTCCGTCGAAGGTTGCGGTGAATATTAATGCAGCCCAGCAAAGCATGAGGAACAGTAGAGGAATATTGCGAAAAGTGGATGACATTTTCGACCTGTTTTATCCAAGAATAGGAACAGCATTAGGCTCTTTAGTTTTGGAATTTGAGTATGGGCTGACTGTTTGGCTCTTTTGCTTTGCATATTTGCTCTTGATTTTTCTTTTTTGCCTGCTTTTACGTATATATTGATCTCCATTTGCTTCTATGTTTTTTCACCTTCAGGGGTTGCCAGCTTGTTTACTTCCAATTACAAATATAATTTTGCTATCCAGTTACTCGTATTAAAACGCTTGTTTCCCAATTGTCATTTTTCCGTTGCTGTGACATGTTTAATTAATTCCAAAAAGTGAGATGAAAGTATCCTTTTCTTTCTGGTCGTCAAAATAAAGAATCGTTTCTCATAATTTTTGGTATGGTCAATTAATAGTCTCCTATATTCACTTACAATTTAACTTATAAAAAGAATATCAAAATTGCTATACCACAAGCAACCAAAGATTTCCTAAAACCAGTAACCAATAATGTTAAAAGAGACAGCTGATCTCCCTCTTCTCTTTCTCTCCTTTTCCTCTCTCTAATTTTCCTACCAAAAATACCTCCTTCTTGTACCTCTGTATTGTATACATCTATATTGGGCCCACTAATCACACTCTCTTGGTAAGACCCATCATTATCTAAACATGGTATACTAGTAATGGAGCTTGAACATGAATTAAGTAAACTGTGATGGGGTTTGTATAATTTCAGTCATTTTCAAGAAACCCAAAAACATTGGTGGGATTTAATGAGAGACAAGAAAGCAAATTTTGTACGTGGGAGATTGTCCATGCATGGCTTATATAAAGGAAGAAGATTGCGTTAGGTGCGTGGGACAATATAGAAATGTGGTCATCTGATTTGAGTCGGCCAATCTTTAGTTAATTTTCAAAGTCGATCCCAATAGCAAGAGAAACTGTTGCAATATTATTTCATATTTATTTAAGCTAAAGGCATAGTCATGCATGCCACTAGCCGTTAATTTCATGTGGTAGACTTTGAAAATTTTCATTCTGAAGAATTAAGCTTGAGATCGAGGAGAGGAGGGAGGAAACCATGTTGGAGAAGGAGAACACGTGCAAAATATTCATGCATAACAAATGTGTGTGTATATATATATATATATATATATATATATATATATATATATATAT
>ML337727.1:13073-35208 GCA_005239505.1 Nicotiana paniculata
CGAATATATATATATATATATATTCGAATTCAAGAACTTGCAGCTACCAACCATTATACTATATCCATTTCAATCATCAGAGCGAACTCTAGCTACAACTGCAACAAACAAGAAAGAGATAAGGGAGGAGTGGGAATTGTTCATTTTTGAATTTGGGCTTGACGAAGAAAAAGCTTGGGGTAGCTCAAGTATTTATAGCTGAAAGGTGGGGTGGGAGTGTTAAGAATAGAGTATTAGACTATTCAGAAACTTCTTAGTAGTAGAGTTTACTAACCCTTGGTTAAGAGCCCGTTTGACCATGAAATTTTTCACTTTTTTTAGAAATCAGTGTTCGATCAATTTTCAATTCTCACTTGAAAATGAATTTTGGAATATTTCGAAAATTTGGAAAACTACAAAAAATTATTTTTCAAAAATTCAAAAACAATCCAAAATTATATTTATGTCCAAACACAATTCTAATTTTCAAATACAATTCTCACTTGAAAAAAAAAATCATTTTTTTTACGGAATTTTATAATTCATGTGTCCAAACACCCACGAAGGTACTCGGCTCTGAAGAGTCAAGAATCAATTGCTCAATAAAGTATTTCCTGCTTTGACTTTTGGAAAAGCCAGACATAAAGGAGGAGTTGACCAAGTCTCTGGCCACTCACAATTTAACACTATCTCTTTCCCCTTAGCACAATATTTTCAAATTAACCAGAAAAAAGCCTCAAGAATTCAGTTCTAATTAACCATGGAATCGTTCTCCCCCAACAAAATCTCAGTTAAAGATAGCCATAATTTGAATGATCAAACGTACTCAAGAAGAAGAAAGCAGCAGCTCAAGTTGTTTATCGCATTAATCATCTTTTTCATCCTCATATTTGCTGCCATTATCTCTGTTTTAACCATGATTAAGCGAGATTATGAATCTGAGTCACCTGCTAATAACCCACACAAGGCAATCGAATCCATTTGCACCCTGACTCCGTACTACCAGGATTGCTTCAGGTACATGTCTAATTCCCTCTACAAAAATAAAAACCAATTATCATCATCATCAAAGATCGATTCATCTATGATATTCTCCTTATCTCTTCATACTGCAATTAACGACCTCAAAAATTTCACTTCGTTTCTCAAATCGAACTATTTCCTTAATGATCAGTCAACCCCAAGTCAATGCGAGTCTTTATTCAACAGTTCAGTGAGTCAACTGAACAGTTATTTGGCGATTATGAACGAGAAAAATTTGACAGTAAAGATGACCTTGAGGTCTGAAATGATGAGGTTGCTTGAAACTGAAAGGCCCAAAATTGGGAGTTGCTTGTATTGGTTGGAGTACGAGAAGGAATTGGATACGAGAAACGCAAGCAATAGCTTAATGATTCTGGAAAATATGAACAAGATTAATGAGATGTTTAAGCCGTCGATTACTAGTGTCCTAGGTTTTGATTTATTTCAACGCTCGGGGAAAAGCATCTTAGCTTTGTTTCTGTCGGATAAAGACTTCCTAGGTACCGTATGTATTTTTGGCTCGCAGTTTATTTTTTTGCTGTTTTTGGTCTGTCTTCTTTTACGTGTATGGTGATTACTACAATATGTGTCTGCTACGTCGTTCGTCACTCTTTGAGTTCTGGAATTATGAATAAAATGATATGGGTATTTATTGTTATGCTGTTGTTTCATTTGTAAAATAACAGAGTAAATTTCAAGTTATCTAGGGAATATCACTTGAGTAAATTTTGCTTTCCAACCAAACTGAACTAAACATATAAATAAAGTAAAATAAATGAACATGAAAATCAGTGACATTGCCTTTTTCATTTCATCAAATCGTCCAAAGTTTAATTTTCAATCAAGGACATGGCTAAGTTTTTTAAATTTGAATAGAAAAAAATTATAAAATCCCTTTAGGCTATAGCAACAATAATAACAATAACCTTCCCCTTACTTTTCATTGCAAGTCAACAATAGCAACAAATTTAGTCTTTGCTAAATAGAGCAGCAATACTAGCAAAGCAATCGGAAAACCAAAACACAAGAATCAGCAGGTTGTAGCAGAAATCTAAGAATAAGAAATATAAGACCAGCATTAAATAGAGCACTAAACTACTGGTATGAACAAAGAAGACACTCAGCTACCTAACTTTCTACCCTAATTCTCGACCTCCACATCTTTCTATCAAGAGTTATGTGCTTGGTGAGTTGGAGCATCACCATGTCTTTGCTAATCACCTCTCCCTAATACTTCTTCAGTCTACCCTTACCTCTCTTTATGCCCTCTAAGACCAACCTCTTGTCGCGCCTCTTTTTTCTCGCGAAATCGGGTTTCGGCATGTGACAACTCTTTTAAATGAGTATTAAAAGAGTAGAGTCGCCACCTAACGATTTTTAAGGTGCGATATGACACCTATTTGCAAATGAATCTGATTTAACTAGTCAACGCTATCAAAAACCGGGTAAGGGCTCAAGTTACCTCAAAGAGAAGGTGTTAGACACTCCTCGAGGTCCACAACTGTGGGTCCCGGCCGAACTCAAATTATGTGGATTAGGCTACGTGATCAAATAAGCAAAGATAGTACAAAAATCTACGAATTTTTTTACAAAGAACTTAATGCGAATATAGAGGTAAAACTGTTTCAATTCTACTAGAGAGAAAGAAGGAAGGGGAACTAAGTTTTTTAGCCTAAAGGATCACCCCGTGCAACATAAATAATATTTCGCAACTCCCTTTCGGGTAGGGTGTTACTCATATTATTCAGCGGGCACAGATTATCATCTCCTACCACCCGATTACTATGTTAAAGTTGTTTACTTAAAGTCTCTCTAATTCAATTCTAAGTCGTGCACTACTCGTCCCACACTTATGGTCAGGAGATTTTGGACCTCTATTTGGATGGTTCTAGACCTTACCTAGGCTGCTCAAAATGAAAAAAAAACTAAGCGACAAACAAAACAAATAAGACTCCATGTAAAATGCAGCTAGGGGCTCACATTAACCTCCACAGTTAACCAACAAATGCACGCAAACACATGCAAATTATGAGGTTTTCGAATTAAGAACCTTAGGCTCTATAGACATGATTTCTAGGTGACTTTGAATTAAAGCATGCTGGTCGTTTTAAATGCAAGACATTGGCCATAGACAGGATTATACATGTATTACAAACTAGTTATTGAAATAGCAAGTTTTAAGTTATTAGCCCTATATGTGTTGTGCCTAGGTGATCTACGCAGTTGAGTGTAACAAAATCTGTTGGGAGAAGTCCCAGAATTATTCATGTTCTCTAACAGTAGTGCACATAAAACAGTGTTTGGGGTGGTTTAGCATTAACCAATTATGGCGAGCAATTATTTCTTATAGGCAGGATCTCTAATGCATAGTATTTAGAGCTTATTTATTTGTCATATCTTAATCCTATAGGCATATTTTATAGGTGAACAATGCCGAGTAGAATAATTGAAATCTTATACGCGAGATTTCTAATAGGCGATGCAAATTGAAAGAAAAATTAGTGACATTGGTTCCTATAGGCAGGTTTTCAAATAGCACATATCAGTAAACATAATTGTAGCATTTTCTACTTATGTTTGCTGATCACGCCCAACTCTAGTCCTAAAAAGGATAACCGGTCGCTGCAAATATAATCCGGTCTAAAAGTCTGGAGTCGAATCCCACAAAGAACTAAGGTTTCTCCATAATTGTTCAATATCGCTAAGAAGACAAGCTCGAATGGATTTCTAAGTTATAAAGATTAAGATTATTATATCTAACTAATTAACTAAGAAACTAAAGAAGTAAATTAATAGCTAAAGATACTAAGGGTTGGAGATTAAATTTAGGAGATCTAGAGTTATGATTTTTTCAAATGTTTGAATCCTTTCCGCTATGTTCCCTACAATTTCGCCAATATATTCTCTACTGATTGTGAGCACTTTAGGTGCCTTAATTCTCTCTCGAGCAACTATAATAATTTACTAGAAATATTCTCTCGAATTACGCTAGTTGCCTTTATTTAACCGCTCATTATGACCACGTCAAGTCTTTGTTATTTCTAAACCTACCTTTAAACCTGATGTATTGATTTCTCACATACGTTAGGAGTGACGTTCAACAACCACCTAAATATGTATTCTTTCTCAAGCAACACATAATAAATAGGCACAGTCAATCGATGACCATTCAATCAACTGAAATAAGCACGTAGTTAAACAATTAGACAAATTCAAAGGTTAAACTATATTAAAACATAACAAGAATTCATCCTCCAAGAGGTTCCATCAAAACTCTAGATAACAAATTAGCTATTCATAATAGTATGCAAAACTAAAGTATTAGAATTCATAACCAATAATAGAAATAGCAAGAAGGAAGTGAAAAACTCGTAGAAGAATTATCCGCCTTGCTCCTAGTGTGTTCTTGCCTCCTTAGGTCGAATATGTGTCACAAGTCCTCAAAATACCGTATTCCATGTATAGATACCAAGTAGGGTTGGGCCGAAATAATTATACCTTCTCCTACGCAAAAAAGGACACTTTTTCCGGACAGGACGTGCACAGCCGTGCATCGACCGCGCACTTTAGCCAGTATTCTGCCCATTTGCGCGGTCAGTGCGCGGCCGCGCACTTTCCGCACACTTTTCACCCTGTTTTATTTGAAATTTAAAAAAACGTAAAACATAAAAGTTATATCTCTTTGAATTATCTTTCCAACCATATATTGTGGGTCCCAAATGGAGTTGTGAGTCAAATATTTATGTGCATTTTACTAAACAATGGCAATATGCCTACTCGATTCTTCATTCATTCTTAACTATCATCCCTGGGCTTTTACCCAGACTTCAAATCTCCAAATCACTTGAATTCATTCCATAAAATCTACATAGCTCGAAATCACTCCTACAAGGCATAAAACACACAATTAGTGTAAAACATTAGCGATTAAAGCTCAAACTCAATTAAAGTACAGTAAATTAGAGTGTAATAAGCGACTAAAATACGTAATTATAGCCTATTATCAACACCCCGCACTTAAACCATTGCTCGTCCTCGAGTAATCAAACTACACTTATATAGACACGACCTTTTTAAACAATTCTCCTAACTCATCACACCAAGAATACTTAAAATAGACTAAACACAAAAACGTAACATCTTCACCTCAAGATTTGACTCACAAGTACCATGCATTATTCACAACTCACCCACTTACTCTAGCATAGAGGTCACTGACATTACCTTTCCTTCATGAATCAAGTGCCTTCACACAACAAAAGAGAGTAGTTCCACACAATAAAATTTAAGAACACTTAGGAGCTCAAGATAGAAAGAATTCACTCACTCTCAGAAATAACATTCATATGCCACAAAAGATGCACCATAGGCTTGCCCGTAGTGTACTACTCTATTAATGGAGCTCATTCAGTCTAGGATCAAGTAGGACTTTATTTGGTTGTAATGTAAGTTGCCGTACGGGTAGGATACATTTAGATATAAGAGTGACTAGACCATGTTGATACCCAATTTTTTCCAAAATATTTTTTAAAATTGCATATGTACCTTCAAAATCATGCATTAACAATGATTGGTATTTTTCCATAATTTTCCTATATTTTGTCTAATTTATCTAACATTGTATTTCCAATAAATAATTACAAAATCGTGTCACAAACGATTTCCAAATATTTCTTGATTTATTATTTATACTTATGGTCTTAATAAGTCCAAACTATCCCATAATTAGCCAAGCTGGCACATTTTGGCTATAATTGCAATAACCTTGCAATTATAGCCCACTCATAAAATTTTGTACCATTTTCCCACCAGAAATTAATCATTTGTATTTTTAAATACTAAATAATCTTTTTAAAATTATTTTCTATGCATGAAATTTTTATGATTTAATTATTTTATAAATTATTTTAATTAATTTGGATTGGGTATTTGTCAAATAGCCTATTCTATTTCGATTCTAGCCCAAATAAAACCATCCCACCTGATTAAATCAAGCCCAAATACCCCAAACTCAATTCCTAAATCTACCCCGACCCAATTCTAACTTAATCTGAACCGTTGATCATTTGGGATCAACAGACCAGATTCATCCTTTCCTAATTTAACCTAAGAGACTACCCCCCCCCCCCCCCCCCCCACACTTCTCATTTCCCTCACACACTCGCCGTCACTCCTCTCTTCTCTCTCAAATCCTCTCAACACAACCCTAGCTCTCAAGCGCCGTCACCGGCATAAACCCCACCTTGTGATATTTCTATGCATTCTCCGGCCAGTCCTAGCCTTCTACGCTCTGTGGCTCTTCGATTTGATGAATCATTGAAAGGGTTTTAAAGGATTCCAACCGGCTCTGGTTTTAGTCTATGTTCGCTGGCCTGTCTCAGGCCACTTTTCGTTTGTAAGTTAGAATCTCGCCTTGTTTCATTACAACTCTATGGTTTCTAAGCCGATTCTCTCATGTCTGGGTTATCTATCTCTGAAACCCTATTTTTTAACTCTTGAATTCTTAGACCTGTAATATATCTGAATATATCCTGAGTTATTTTGTTGTTTTCCTTAATGATTTCTCCGATTTTTGCTAAAATGCCTCTTCGTCTTCAAACTAGGGTTTCTTGACCCCTTTTCAAAAATGATTCTTCTTATGATTTAAGTGTTATTCTATGATTTTCAATATGTTTAAGCGTCTATTTAAGTTTTCCCCTTTTGTCTGACTCTTTATGTCAAAACCCTCAGTTTCTTGGTCTTAACCATGGGTTCTGAGTTTGTTCTTGCTTATTTGTTCATTTGATTCATTTGCATGTCTGTTATTTATGAATTCGTTCAGAGTTTCTGTGATTTTACCTTATTAGGATTTCTGATTGTTGCGTCTTCCTCCTATATCATGTCTATGTTCTATGAGAATCCCTAATTTTGTGTGATTTTTACCCTATTTGGCTTATTGAGGTTTCTGATTCTTTCCTTTGTCCTACCTATTATGTGTTTATTTCGTGCAATTTGTGTTGATTCCCCTTAATCAATACTACTCCTGTTTGAATCCCTAATTCCCTGTGATTGATATCCTCCATTCTCTACTGATTTCAACCTCTAAAATATTGTCTTGCCTTATTTTATGGGCGATTATGTTGTCAATCGATTTTTTTTAAGTACTTTCCTTAATTAGATTTTCTGAACCTATCCTCAATTACATGTCTTATACTTCCATGTGATGAGATTGTTTCCTTATGTGTTATATTCCAGTCACATATGGCACCTTTCCTTATTTATTACATGTTTATTACCTTTTAACTCCTTAATTGAAGGGAGTACTTACATTGATTTTACGCTCATTGATTCTGATTCACCAATCACTGCATGACTTTGATTTTTACCTTATTCTCTACCTAGTTTCAAACTATATATACATTGCTCTTTCATTAACACAAGACACGAGCACATTGGTTCAAAAATCTCTCTATCTCTCTCTCTCTCTCACTCAAAACTTTTTGCTCTATTTATGTGTTACTTACTATTATTCTGAGTTAGCCGACTGCAAGCCAAGGCTAACTGTTGTGCTCTCATGTCCCTTCACTTTTGTGTTTACTGTCTTCTTTACTGGTATGTTCTGATTTCAATTCAAGTCCCAAACCAATATGCTTCTTTTACTGCTTCATTTATCATGTTTCTAATATGTTTCTATCTGTGGTTTTGTTGTTCAACCTGCAACTAGTATGTCTACTTTACTGATTTATCAACATGCTTCTGAATATGTCCAACCCCTTAGGATCAACCTGCTTATGAACCCCCTTTGTAGTATACCTCAATGTGACTCTGTCTTACTTATGATTTCCCTTATTTCTATCATGAACCTTTTTGTGCAAAGCATTTAGCTATCCTAAGTTGTTTGATCTTGTGTTGGTTCTGAGATTCATGATATGTTGATTTCCTAAACCCCTATAAGAATTTTCATGCTCCTATAACTATGTGTGCACTACATGTGCTCTATGTGTCCCCAATCCCCATAACTCCTGTGTGTAGGTTTGTTCTTCCTGTGTTGGTTCTGTGTTCTTTATGTATTGCGGAGTTTGGTTTTGGCTCTATGTTTGATATGTTGTTGTTTAATTATATAACTCTCTCTTTTCAAAAGTTGTTTTACTGAATGACTCCCTCTTTTATTTAACAAAATTGTTTCAAGCAAGTCTCTTTTAACACTATTTTCTTACTAAAACCTTTTCAAAACTATATCAAGCACTCTTACTCTACTATTAGGTCCTTAGGTTCTGCCCCTCTAATGTTTGACTGCTTAGGGATCCCTATGAGATCCCTCTGAACTCTAATGCATTAGAGTTGGCTTTTCCATACTACACTTACTCAATTATGGTTGTGAAATCTGGGTGTGAGCACTGCCCAGGATCCCTTGAGATCCTTAAGGAACTCTGACACACCTGGATATGAGAAAGGCTATGAAATATTTGGGCTTTTGAGGTTCTGAGAATCTGGGCCTGCTTTCAGGCTCCCTATAGTGTAACTTCTTATTTTTCTTTATATATTTATGTAATTCATTCACATTAGTTTGTAATAATTGTTGTAAATGAATATTGGGGATTGATAGTGAAAAAGGGAGGGTACCCATGTCTGTTATCGATATCAATGGATAGAAACCATGCCTTAGGCTTACATTTCTATGTGCGCATTAGAATCCATGTTTAGGACCAATACATGCAAAGCATATCATACATTAGATATGATGCTCTTAAGTTTCATGTATATGGTTTCAACATCACATTATTTTATCAGTTAGAAATCATGCTTCAGGGATAAATAAAAGCACTAACACGAACTGTTGTTCCCGCATATTTTTTTGAAGTCATGCTTAACAATGCTGTAATCTTTTGTGCATCCTTCTTTAGGAACTCTGCATATCCTGAGATCATGTTGTGCATTTAGAAATCCTGCTTTAGGAACTCTGCATATAAATCATTATGCATTTTATATGCGCATTAGATACCATGTTTTAGGACCTCACTAAGTCACACCTAGCTAAGTTATTGATGCATGAAAAGGGACATAAGACAGTCTCACATATGATTATCTTGTGTTAATAAAACTAGTAATAACCCTTGTGTCTTTGCAACACTTAGAACAACATGCTTTAGGTAAAACAACTTCTAAACTGTTTTAAATAATTCTGGTAACTATTGTGCATTCCCCCCAACACCTAGGCAAGCCTTAATAACCAACTTTTGTAATATTGGAAAACTGTTGCTTTTGTGTTTACTGCCTAATGGTTAACAGTCTTAAAATCAGTAGGCAAACTGGTTAGGGCCCCTGCTTCTGGGTTTATAAACCAAAACTGCATATCTTCTGTGTTTTGATATTTACTTAGACATCATGTTTTAGGATCTTGTCTAATAATACTGCTCTTATTTATGTTTGAGTCGTGTTGTTTACGTGCATTATCTTTGGAGGTAAATCTGAGCCTCTTAATTGTTCTCCCCGCCTTTATCTGTTCAAGTCCTATTTGCTCTTGCCTGTCACCTAGTATTTTCTCCTTCAACCTTAGGGGTCTATTTAGAACTGCCTTTAAGTAGAGGTCATAATCTCCTCCAGGACCATTAAGGAGGGACGGGTAACAACACACATAGAGGTCGTTAAATAAAATCTCTTAATAACCGCTAAGGGATGGGTAAGGGTAGACATGGATATGATAGCCGGTGCGCTAATGCCATGTGTAGCCCCTCTTCTGAGGAGTGATTACAACCGAGTATTGTACTGATCTGATCCTATAGGATAAACAACCTCGGACCCCCTATCCCTTACATATGTGTGTTTAGATCATAACTCTTTCAAAACCTTATATGTGTGCCTAGATTCTAAATCTTTTAATCTTTAGCACATATATGCACTTAGACTGTGAATCTTCTTAAAAACCTTTATTTGCTTACCTATTGTGCTTTTATTGCTTATGTGTTACCTGTTTTAAAATTCACAAAGTTTGTTTGGCCGGGAACCACAATTGTAAACTTCGAGGGGTGCCCAACACCTTCCCCTTGAAGTAATTTCAAGCCCTTACCCTATCTCTGGTTATCCAATCTGTGTTTGTAAACGACCCTTAGTAGGTTCCCTAACGCACCTTAATTCGTTAGATGGCGTCTTTTCAATTCCTTACCCCTTTCCCAAAAGGAAACGAGTTGTCCCAATAATGTCGAATACTCTGACCGGTCTGAAAGGAGAGGGAGAAGAGAGGGGGGCGCGACACACCTCCCTAAGCACTTTAATACATATACTTTAACATTCAAACCCATACTTATGTCAAACCAAACTCCACCTTCACATCAATGTATATTACTCCATATTTCTTTAAGCACAATTACATCAAGAGCCACCACTTATCAAGGAATATATTTTTTCACAGCAATACAACTATTTTTTTCTTTTCTTTTTTTTAATTCAAATGGCTCTTACATTTTCAAAATAGTGCATCTTTCTTCTTATTTTATTAGTTCCACTCAAAAGCCAAATCAACCACCCCACACTTTTACTTTTACACAGTTCATAACAATTCAAGTGCTCATGAGAGGTTAGAAGGTTCAAATAGATGGTTAATTCAAATAAATGGGTAAGGCTTGTAATATGGTTGCCAAAGAAACATGATTACACGCTCAAAGGGGTTAACTACGATACATAATAATTAGGCGGGTAAAATATATATATGGCTCATCAAAGAAATGCATATATCACTTCCAAGACTAAACAAAACTACTATTTCGCTTTGCAAACACACGGGGCAAGTTCTAGAAATCAAATGCAATGCACAGAATAACACACAAACCTTACACACACATGGCACATAACTCACTCAGGATTGGTTTCATCAAGACACTCTAGTCAAAGCAGTTAAGCAAAGTTAAGCTTATACAGTTTAAGGTACTTATACAAGAGTCAAAAAATGAGCCTAAACGTCAAAACCAAAGTACTCACTATTATCAAGGCATAACCAAGTCAAAAGACATTGCTTCAATTCAGAACACAACACAATGGCTCATATTCCTAAAAAAATAAAGCTATTTACACCCGGTTCAAACAAAACCCTTGGAAAAGAACCGCAACACAAAGAAAAACCAATCTTTTTTCAAGAAAATTGTCTAATAGATCCATCGTTGGGAAACGTCCAATCTTTTCTATTTTTGTAAAAAAAATATTATTCAATTAAACTAACAAATGGAAAGTCACCTAAACAATATCCTCACCCCACACTTAAAATTGTGCATTGTCCCCAATGTACACCCATAAATACAAGAGGGTAAAATAAAATCCCTGGTATGCCAAAGATCGAAGCACTAGCAACTCATGTGTTACTCAGACTTCTCTCAGGCCTGATCCTTCGTGTGGGTAACTCACACTTAGTTCCAACCTTTTGGTTTGATGTTGCATCCTTCCAATGGATTTTCTTTCTATGCTCCTAAAAAATTAAAAAATCAACACTACAAGAATAAAAAAATAAAGAAAGTAAAGTTGTATTTCCTCCCAACAAGCGCTTGATTTAACGTCGCGGCACGACATGAACTACTTTTTGCCTCCACCTCGAGATTATGAATTGAACCCCAAGTTTTAAATCAAGCTTATGATTATGATCCTAGGGTGGTGGAACGAATCTAACTGGTCCAAGGAAACTATGTTGTATTCTGCACTTCTTGGCCTTTAGATGAGGTGTCTAATTTTGACTTTCTGGCAAGAAGAATTCCAGAATGTAGGCACCTTGTTCCTCATTCCTTGACTCCTCAAGTGGCTCAGATGACTCTATTTCTATACCATCATTCAAACACAATATGGAAAAGTACTTGGAGTATGGACCAATGGGCTCAACTACATGAACATTGGGACTGTCTACTTCCTCAACACCTATGACACTAGAGTCAGCTAAATATGTATCATCAATGTCTTTGGTTGACTCTAGTATCTCTTTTACAACATCGACAACCTCAAAATCTAGTTCGATTGACTGTTGGTGTTCTACTCTGACCTCCTCCGTTAGCACCTCGATTCTTACATCTAATACATTCTCCTTTTGGCTACTATCCAAATTGCCCTGCTGAGCATTAAAAGCTTCAACCACTTGACTCACTTGAGCCTCCAAGTTGCGAATAGTTGCGTCTTGCCTTTCTATCTGCAGTTGTTTCTCATTATTTTATTCCAGAAGGCACTTTAACATATCTTTGATCTCCTTCAGGTCATCTCCCCTGGGTTCTTTGTTCCTATTTACTTCACCAGAAAAAGTAAAACCATCATAGCAAGAGGTTAGGGGAGGATAAGAAATTTACGCACAACCATAAAAGTGACCATCTTGACCACCACATATATCACACACATTCCACACATAAGATTGAGTTGGTGCGCATAACTCTCTCTCGGGAATATTTTGATAATTTTGCAATGGGTGGTTTCCTCTACAATATGCATAAGGAGGATCAAAAGTAGAACTACCAACATCAAAACTCTCATAATTCCAAGATGCAATGTCTCTCAAGTCAAAAATAAAATTTTTAAAAATAATCAGATACAAGAAAACAAAAATAAAAGTTCAAACTTGAAATCTATAAATATGTACACCTACAACTACACCGTTAGTTCCCCGGAAACGACATCAGAATTTGATCATGCAACTCTAGTCCTAAAAAGGATAAGCGGTCGCTGCAAATATAATCCGGTCTAAAAATCTGGAGTCGAATCTCACAGAGAACTAAGGTTTCTCCATAATTGTTCAATGTCGCTAAGAAGACAAGCTCGAATAAATTTCTAAGTGATAAAGATTAAGATTCTTATATCTAACTAATTAACTAAAAAACTAAATCAGTAAATTAACAACTAAAGATACTAAGGGTTGGAGATTAAATTTAGGAGGTCTAGAGTTATGATTTCCCCAAATGTTGGAATCCTTCCTGCTATGTTCCCTACAATTTCGCCTATATATTCTCTACTGATCGTGAGCACTTTAGGTGTCATAATCTCACTCGAGAAACTACAATAATTTACTAGACATATTCTCTCGAACTACACTGGTTGTCTTTATCTAACCGCTCATTATGACCACGTCAAGGCTTTGTTATTTCTAAACCTACCTTTAAACCTGATGTATTGATTTCTCACATACGTTAGGAGTGACGTTCAACAACCACCCAAATATGTATTCTTTCTCAGGCAACACATAATAAATAGGCCAGCCAATCGATGGCCATTCAATCAACTGAAATAAGCATGTAGTTGAACAAATAAATAAATTCAAAGGTTAAATTATATTAAAACCTAAAAAGAATTCATCCTCCAAGAGGTTCCATCAAAACCCTAGATAAAAAATTAGCTAATCATAATAGTATGCATAACTAGAATACTAGAATTCATAACCAATAATGTAAATAGGAAAAAGGAAGTGAAAAACTCGTAGAAGAATTCTCCGCCTTGCTCCTAGTGTGTTCTTGCCTCCTTAGGTCGAATATGTGTCACAAGTCCTCAAAATATTGAATTTCCATGTATATATACCAAGTAGGGTTGGGCCCAAATAATTATACCTTCTCCTGCGCGAGAAAGGACATTTTTCTTGGACAGGACATGCGTGGTCGTGCATCGACCGCGCACTTTTCATCCTGTTATATTTGGAATTTGGAAAAACGTAAAACACTAAAGTTGTATCCTTTTGAAGTATCTTTATAAAAATATATTTTGGATCCCAAATTAAGTTCTGAGAGAAAAGTTATGTACATTTTACTAGACAGTGCACAATATACCTACTCGATTCTTCGTTTGTTCTTAACTATCATCAGTTGATCCCCGAAAACTATACCGGCTTAATTCCTTGTGATTTTACTCATACTTCAAAGCTCCAAATAACTTGAATTCATTCCATAACATCTACATATCTCGGAACCACTCCTACAAGGCATAAAACACACAATTAGTGCAAAATACTAGCGATTAAAGCTCAAACTCAATTAAAGTGCAGTAAATTAGAGTGTAATAAGCAACTAAAATACGTAATTATAGCCTATTATCATTTTCTAGCAGGCAGTGTGTGTGTGTGCGCGCACGCGCGCTTTCCTAATGGCATGGTTTCTATGATGTACATAGTGATTGAATAACACATATGGCAAATAAATCACCAAGTCCTATAGGAATATTATCTACCCATTTTTGCATGCAAATATTAAAATCTACCCATTTCCCATTTTACTAATACCCCAATCGTTTATACAAAAGTTATTACAAGCCCAATAATGGATAAGATAAAAATATTATACAGACGATGACAATAAACGTACAGCAGGCCCAAATGAAATACCCAGCACTCTCTAGGCCTTCAGTGATTCTCACACAGCATATCCAGGCCTCCAATAAAGAGCCGTATTCAACATACGAACCCAGAATCCATAAAGGAGCCCAAAGTCGATTTATTTGACCATATTGTCAAGTATTGCACCATCTAAATCAACCCACTCAGATATACAATAGGTAATAGAATAGAAAGGGATAAATATGAGTATTTTAAGATTTAGAGAATGACTAAGGACCCAAATACTAGTGTGTCAGAGTTCACAAGGGCCTCAAATGGACCCCGAGCAGTGCTCACTCTAGGAAGATCAATGATAAAGCCTAGGTAGCCTTGGCTTTCAGCCGGCTAAGAATGAGTACTCAAGAGAGCCCAGGTGATAAGTGAAGGAAAGTAAACCAAGGTTGAGAGACAAAAACTAAGGGATACAAACATAGTCAAGTTGAGCGTATAGAACAAATAATCGAACATGTCTTAGGGTTTAAGAACAAACTTAGAAAAGATTCAGAAAACATGTTCAACACTTAATGTATAGGCAGTCATACATTAGCAGAGTTAAGGGAAGAACATGTTTGTAGGATTGGTGAAAAGTATCATACACAGGTTCACAATAAAAGAAAAGGTCCAAATTATGCTAAGTGTAGGTCCTAGTGTTACGAAGTAGTCATGTTAATTTGGTAGCATAACAACATTTAGATATAGATAGGGAAGCAGATTATTCCAACTACTGGTGAGTCAAGGGAGTCAAAACATGCTAAAGGGCATACTGATAGAGAACTAGTCATGGTTGATAAAAAGGTCTTGACACATGATTAAACACATGCTACATAGGCCAGATACCACGCAGAAATTCAGAGTATGATAGGAAAATAGACTTGTGCCATATAGTTAATGTAAACATTCATGTTTTGAA
The DNA here is from genome assembly GCA_005239505.1 of Nicotiana paniculata. Lineage (NCBI taxonomy): Eukaryota > Viridiplantae > Streptophyta > Magnoliopsida > Solanales > Solanaceae > Nicotiana > Nicotiana paniculata. The sequence continues at coordinate 28,283 of ML337727.1, forward strand.
CACAATTTACTAGTTAACTGAAGAGAGCATAAGTTATGCATGTAAAGCATGTTCAAATAACATGACTGATAGCCTGAAGCAAAATTAGACACCAAAGAGATGCTAACAAGTGCAAAGGTCCCAAACAACAGTAGTTCGTAACACATTGTCTAGACAGACTTGAAAAGAATCTAATTTACTCGATTCAGTTTTAGGAATGTTTCAAACTATCAACATTAGGAAGTTAAAGTTTAAAGAGACCTAAAATTAAAGTAAAGCAAACAGAATTGCACACAAAACAACCCAGAAAACATATTAAGCTAACAGATTTCAGAACTGAAAACATGTGCAAATTGTAGATACATAGGAATGAAATTGTAAAAAGTCCAGTAAATCACCAGTTAAACGAATAGCAGTAAAGAATATACTTCCACAAAAAACCATAATCCCAATGCATCAAAGTTCCCAAGATCTTCGATGAACTCCGGGCAATGCTCGCACCAAGAACAGGTTGAGTAACAAGGTCTAAGTGGCATTGGCTTTCAGCCAGCCAAAACAGAATATAGAACATAAGAATAGAAAAATCCCCAAATTTTAGTGAAGAAAATGTCGATTAAAGTCTGTCCCAAATAGGAGTGGCAAACGGGCGGGTCGTATATGGTTCAGGTAAAAAACGAGTAATGAAAAAATGGGTAAATTATCCGACCCGACCCATATTTAATACGGATAAAAAATGAATTAACCGGGGGATAATATGGGTAACCATATTATCCATGACTTTTTACATATGATCACTTTTGGGAGAATTCTTAGTCTCCCTAACTTGAGGAACCCCCAATTTGAGGCTTTACAAATGTAAAAGTTAGACCCATTGGTTATCCATTGGTTACTCATTGATTATCCATTTTCTAAATGGATAATATGGTTCTTATCCATATTTGACCCGTATTTAAATAGTTCATTATCCAACCCATTTTTTACTGGATAACATGGGTGGTTAACTGTTTTCTTTTAACCATTTTGCCACCTCTAGTCCCACAAAAGTAATTGGGGGGAGGGTTATATAGTAGTAAGGATTGAACGAACACACAAGGAAATAAAATAAATCAAACAACAAATAAGGAAAGAGAACATGCAAATCAGTTCAAAATCAATTTAAGAGAGAAATTCGGTAAACCCTAATTTTTTAGGGAAAGTGTAAATTAACAAAAATCTAAATGGAATCGGACTCACATAATACGGTATTGAACGTATAGATGAAACAATGCTCAAAATCAAATATTCAAACCCTTTTTGTTCGATTTCAGAAATTATTGCTTGCCATGTTTAGGCAAGTACTTTGGTAACACCACAAACGGACAACAAGTACTAGAAGGATTCAAATATGGCAAGAGAATAGTAGTTGTATCCCATTGTCAGTGGGATTAGGAGAGGGATTAGGGAAGGCGGCTAGGTCTTGTTGAAGAGGAGAGGAGTAACGGAGAGAATAGAGGCGGCGTCTTTAGGAAATGAGTATTTTTTTTAGTAATCCACTAACCCATGCCTAGGGCTAGATTTTATTAATAATTAACAAAATAATAAAGTAGCATGTTGTCCTACATGGTGTAAGACTGTAATATTTGACTACTACATAGACCCTATTATTAATTTTGAGCATGAAATGCCCAAAATTAATATTACATATTGATATAAGACTAAAAAGAATAATAAACTGTAACATTTGAAAAACTAGCCCTTTGCATTTGTTGTTTGCTATTAACTGTCGTTGCTTGCACATATAGCCACTTGCAGTCTTTTGGTTGTCTCAATCCTCATTTTGCATTCCTATCCTCCATAGCATTGCATAACTGGCACTGTCCCATTTGTTAGAAAATATGGCTGTCCAAAGGTTCTGCTTGATGGTGTTATTTTTGTATCCTGAGTTATGTCCATTTTGAGTGTATTCATTTGCTATACTAGCATTGATCTCTTTTTAGATTGTTTCTGATGATGTTATACTTCCCCTCAATACCAATAACACACCTATATGTGTATGCTCAAACCATGAATTGGTGCAAATTTGATATTTAGGAAGTTGGTATCGTAATTGCCTTGTCCTATTTCTGTTACTATGTTTATGTTTACCCATGAATTTCCTTCACTGGATTGATTAACTTGTAATAATACCACCATTTTAAGGTACTTCAATGAGTAATACATAGACACAGTACTGAGACCTCTCATGACTAAGCTCCTGCTACTCTTGCAACTATGTGCAAACAGACTAACGACCCTGTGAATTACCTCTTGAGTTCTGAAAATCTTGATTTTTGAAGTTAATGATGTGTATTTGTCCTTGTATATTGCCTCCTTTATTCCCATGTTTGAAATCCAATCATTCCAGTTAACCATTAAGATCAATAACAGACATGTCCCCAATTGCGCGCATATGACCTGATTGTGTAGTTGTTCTTGTGCTCTCCATAAATCATTTTGGATAACTTCTGCTTGTATCCAATATGTTAGTGTTATAGTACACTCATGAGTTGATACTATACGAGAAATTACACCAACAACTTCTATTTTTGGTTCCAATAATCCAAGGTCAAGGATTCTGATTAAGCAACTCCATGCCTTCATGTTTGTGCCTACTATCCAAACTCCTTCAAGGGAATGAGCAGAAACTGCTAATACCACCCTTTTAAGTTGTAGTAGATAGTAGGTCATGAATACAATAACATTCCCTGCAAAACAAAACACATTGTTAGTCAAAAAATCAACCATCATATCCTCTTTCCAACGAATTTGGATATGATGATCTGCTGCATCTTGTGCACTCTACTGATAAGAGTGTTTTGTGTTCATTATTTTTAGTTGTTGCATTCTTTACTTCTTGGCTCCCTGTATGAGCTGCCCAGTTCCTTATTTATTTTTTGTTATTGTTTCTGGGCAGATTTGTCTTCTCTTGTTTTTGTGTATGTTCCTTATTCTTTCTTTTGTGTTTGTCCTGTTGAAGGTGGCAAGAAGCATGTGCTTTAGATACCATCTCATGGTTGAGAATGAGTAGTATGATCAGCCTCTATTCAAAGAACTTTGGTCCTCCAATGCTTCTAGCCCCTAATTCAACTCCAGTGGACCGAGTACTATGTACTAATACCACCAGCTGGAGTTTCATCAAGTAATATAGTCTAGGTATAGTATAATCACCTGCAAAAAAGAGAAGTTTTTTAGTAAAATAATTGAATACCATGTTCTCTTCCACAAGGCCTTGAACATGATGCCCATGACTGTTATTCCCATTATTTTCCTTCCTCATCCCAGATTTTATGGTTGCTCCTACACGCTTCCTGCAACTCTTACTCGGAAATACGGACATTGCATCTTGTCATTATTCAGAAACCTCATACCATGTCCATCCAATTCCCAAAGCAGTGGCACTCGATTGGGCCTACTTCTAAAGCATAATTTGCAAGATGATTTGCCAACTTATTGCCTTCCTTTAGTGTGTGTACCACTGTTACATTAGCCTTTGACATCAACTCTTTAATCTCCTCCACTTGAGTATAAATGCTCAATGGCACTCCTCATTCTCCTGTAAGCACATTCTTCAGAATCATTGACTCAGTGTGAAGTTCTATCAGAACATATTCATTTTCAGTGCAGTATTTCATTGCTTCTAAGACAGCCTTTGCTTCAGCTTCAGAGTTTGTTCTTTCCTGCACTTCTTTCCCACATCCAGATCTCCTTCTTCATTTCGAAGAACATACCCAATTGAGTTCCTCCCAGGGTTCCCTTTATAAGCCACATCCGTGTTAAATTTTATCCACCCTGGGCTTGGGAATTCCCATGGGACCTTGGTGAACTTCAACTTAGGCATAAATGCTTCCAACATATGCAGTAGATCAGGCCATCTATGTGGTACATTTCGAAGGTTTGGCTTTGTATACTGAACTAGGTACTGCATAGTGGTCGATATCTGGTAAATGACTCTGTTAACAATCACAACTTCCCCATATTTGTAGTTGTTTCGTCGCTTCCACAATTCCTACACAATAACAGCTGGTAATGCCCTTAGAATGTGTTGAAGTCTAGGAATCACATCATCAGTCCAAACCTTTATTAGCGCCTGATGAAATATGATAACATCCACACTAATACCAGTATGTCCCAAGAAATATCTCCATACTTTAGTTGCAGCAACAGATGTGAAGAAAAGGTGCTACATAGTTTCCACCCTTGGTTCAGAGCAACACCAACATTTGGACGCCATTAGATATCCCAATCTTCTAAAAAAATCATCCCAATGCAGCTTATTTCTCCATACTTTCCACATGAAAAATTAAATATTGAATGGTAGTCCTGTCACCCAGATATTCCTATATGCATTGCAAGGTTCATGTCTCCTTCGCACATAATCCCAAGCTGCTTTAACAGTAAAGTCACCATTGGATTCCAACATCCAAAAAGGCTTGTCCAGTACATTATGCACGATTGGAGGTTTCAATTGCTGTAATATGTGATCAGCTAGATCTTTTGGTAATATCTCCCTAATCCTCTCCCCATTCCATCTACCATTTTCCACCACATCATATATGTTTTGGACAGCTTCATCACATATAAAATCCGGAGGTGTGACAAAATATAATGCTCCCAAACCTGTCCAGTTATCAAACCAAAATAATGATGACCCCATCTTAGGTTGCCAAAGAATTTTGTGCTCTATGAGTTCGCTACACTCCACCATTTTTCTCCAAACATGATATCCATATCTCTCCGGGACAATGATAGGATTAAGTTTTTTACAGTATATTTGACTCATAAATGAGCTCCGTAGGCTTGGTTTTGTCCTAAATTCCACCACAACTTGCAAACCAAAGCTGTGGAGACATCGTGTAATGATTGAAAACCAACATCCCCTTCCTCACAAGGTAAGCAAAGGGTGTTCCATGATGCCCAGTGTCTATTTTCCACTCCCACAGTATTGCTCCAGAAAATTGAGCAAATATTTTATGCAGCTTGTTAATTACATACGATGGAGGGTTCACTACTGACAATAGATTTATTGGCATACTTTGGAGAACATGTGAAATTAATACAGCCCTTCCCCCAATTGGGCAGTAACTTTCCTTTCTAGTCCTGTAGTTTGTCTAACACCTTGTTCATTAGGCCCTGATAATAGTCCATCATTCGTCTAGCATAAAAGATAGGACACCCAAGGTAAGTGAATAGGAAATAGTGCTTAGCTATACCTGTGATCCTTTCCACCTTGCGCACAACTTCTCCCCCTGCTGAATTATGCAAGTATACGGCAGATTTCTGTTTGTTAACTAGTTGGCCAGAAGTATTTTCATATTCTGCTAGAACCCACATGATCAACCTCAGAGATGTAGAATCAGAAGAACAAAATATGATTGTATCATCCGCGTACGCAAGATGATTAATCTTAGGACTCCATTTGGGCAATCCAAATCCACAAAAATATAAATTTCTATGCAGTGAATTTAGACCTCTTGATAATGCTTATGCTGCCAAAATGAATAATGTAGGTGATAATGGATCACCTTGTTTTACCCCTCTTGATGAATTGAAGAAACCATGAGGCTGCCCGTTAGTCAATATTGAGTACTAATTATTAGCTACAATCTTGTACACCATATCGATAAATATTTCTCCAAAGCCCGTCTTCCTCAATGTCTTTGCCAAAAAGAGCCATGACAATCTATCATATGCTTTGGTCATGTCTAGTTTGATTACTACATTTGGCCTTGCTCTTGTTCTTAATCTGATGTCTGTGACGATCTCCTGCGTTAAAAGGACATTCTCTACTATGCTCCTCCCCTTAACAAATCCTGCTTGTTCCTCAGAAATCAAATTAGGAAGCAACACTGCCAATCTCTCATGCACAACTCTAGAAAAGATTTTATTGACAAATTGCTAAGACTAATAGGTCGCATGCTAGAGAAGGTAATGACTTCCTTCTTCTTAGGCAGTAATACTAGGTTAGTGTGTGTCACATACCTGGGAAGTTCATGTCCACTGAAGAAAGATACAACCATTTCAACTATGTCGTCTCCTATTATGTCCCAACATGAGTGATAAAAACAACCAATGAAACCATCCGACACCCCTGAACTCTCCCCATTTAACCCCAAAACTGCATACTTTACCTCTTCTTTTGTAGGTTGCTTTATTAAATCCAGGTTTTGACTACTATCCAGCATAGTTTGAACATGTTCCAGAATATTGAAAGATGCAGGATTTGTGTTTTCATGGAACTGACCACTGAAAAACTTTACTGCTTCTTCTGCAGTATCTTCAAGCCAATTTCGATCAGTGTTTCGAATCCTTTTCACTTGTAATCTTCTTCTTCTACCATTACTTGCGCATGGAAGAATTTCGTATTTCGATCACCATCTTTGAACCATGACATCCTCGATTTTTGCTTCCAAAATTTTCTTCCAATGTTAGAAATCTGAGAAGGTCTGCTTGGACTTTTTGAAGTCTTTCTCTGTTTTGATACGTAGGATCCCTCTTAAACTGAGCTTCATGGACTAACACCACCTCCTCTAAGCTAGAAATTCTTTGAAAAATGTCACCATAAATTGCCCTACTCCATTGATAATGCTTTCTTCAGATTCTTTAGCGTGTAGTTAAACACATAAAAAGGGTCACCTATAAAATCTGCCTTCCAGTTCTGCTCGACCACTCCCTTAAATGATGGATGTTTAGTCCAAAAATTAAGGAACTTGAAAGCTTTCTTTATAGGTGCTGCATCTGGATTGCTCTTCAATAACATTGGACTATGATCGGGACCAATTTTTGATAAGTGAGTTACTTCCAAATTAGGCCACATCTGCTGTCATTCCAAATTTCCTAAGAAACGATCGAGTCTTTTGAAGATACAGTTGTCACACCTCCTTTTTATACGCCCCAAAGGGGTACGGGAGTTTTTCCACTTAAAGTGACAT